>MU227846.1:980106-1026271 GCA_018584345.1 Thuja plicata
ATGATAGTAGCACCGGTCTTACCTAAAGCCTATTGACAGTCTAAGAAGGAGGTTGATTCAAGGATGGTAGTAAGATTTGCATAAAGCCTATTGACAGTCATGAGACTGATTCAAGGATGGTAGCATATATGCTAGGTACTAAGTGACAACCTATGTATTGAAAATCCTCTAACAAGGTCGCACTTAATAGTGTGTTTGTAACCTTTAACAGGGTTGGCCCCTAACAGGGCTCACTTTGGAAGAGTGAAAATTTGGGGTACCGATCTTAGTGGTTTTTTCCTTAACAGGGTTTCCACGTTAAAATCCTTGTGTTATGTGTGTATGGTTTATTACTTTATTATTTTACATTTTACATATGCATTTATGGATTAACTGGTATACTCTGCACATTTATTGAGTATCGGTAAATATAGTTTAGTACTTATCGGTTATCAAGGAGAATAAGGACAGACAAGGTAAACCGACAGACAGTTATTTGTTTCAAGTATTTCAAAGGCATGCATCTTGTTGGGACTTAATAATTGGAGAAGTATTGATTGGTGGATTAAAGATTAAATTGGATAAATTTCTAAGGCCATTGATTCACCCCCCCTCTCATTTGTTAATAACAAGTGCTTCATAACTAGAAGGGTTTGAAACCTAATCCCCTTACAAGCCGGCTTGTGCAAGGGATAGCAAGACAAAATGCAATGTCAAAGAAGAATTTTCTAGGCCTCATCACCTCAGAGACATCGCACAATCCACTTTGCACAAAAGGACATGCCTTATTTTTGTGTGTCGAGTAAGCCAAGCCCACCAAAGGCATTAGGGAGAAAAAAAAATCACAGGAAACTCTATGAAATCCATGATGATCAGTGCCTGAAGGCCAAAGAAAATCCCTCAGTAGTTTTTTGAGCTTCTTGTACGACACTTTTGAAGGAGCCCAACAAGAAGAGTAGTAAACATGCGTAGTAGCCAGGACCTTGGAGAAAATATAAAATTTCCCAATGAGAGAGGGAATCTTAGTAATCCAATAGGTAAGATTCTTTTCAATTTTAGCTAACACATCATTCCATAATTTAGTACAAGTGGTTTGAAAATCAAAAGGAATACCAAGGAAACAAAAAAAAATTCTCATGTTGAATCCTGGACCATCCAAACTTAGAAAAATAGGGCGTATTGGGAAGGGAAGACTATTGGAAAGTGATCAATTTTGTGTATTATGATTCACTTTTTGGTTTTCATCTATGGAAACACATCTGGCATATTGATCGATTGATCTGGAGTTAATTTTTGGTCACTCTATTATGAAATTGACTAAGTACAGAGCAGAAATATAAAGGTATTTTGGGTATCGAAGATTGAGACAGACAAGTTATGTTGTACAATATTTTAGGGAGATACTATGGAGTATGTAAGACCTTCATCTAAGATCAATTTCATTTTGGTAAAGTTTACAGAGAGTTATAGTGAAATAAAGATAGGCAACAGTAGCAGAACAATGATACAGTGCTGTTGAACTGAAGCGATGATTTGGGGAGTATGACATGGACTCCTAGAAAGATAAGATATATTATGTTTGTTGATAATATATATTTTTATTATGTAAGAGTGTCAATTATGTATTTGATATTTTATTTATCAAATGTATTTTGTATTGAGAGCCGACTATGTAATATTTAGCTAAAGAGCCAACTTAGCAAAGATAAAGATATATATATATATATATATATATGAAGACATTTTATAAAGAAAAATATGTTATGGATATGATATGATTTTGAGAGATGTGAATGGCAGAGCCAAGGTTGACAAAGATCATTGAAAAGCTATGATAGGAACTATTTAAGCATTGTTGATGCTTGTTTTGTTCATTACTAAGAACACTTTGTAACATAAGTATATTGTAAGAGTTGTATGCTCATTTGGCCCCTAAGAGGGTGTTGTATACCTTTAACAAGGTTATTATTCTACTAAAAAGGTATTGTACTATGTAATATTCATCTCCTAATAGAGCTAGGTCTCCTAATAGGGACACTATAGTTTAGTGAATGCTTGTGGGTATCATCTCCACTGGGTTTTCCATTGGCCAGGGTTTCCTTGAGAAAAAATAATGGTGTTATCAGTACTATGTTATTTGTTTATGGTTCTTCGATTTTAGTATGCTTATGGTTTATGTTGAATTGGTTCAAAGTTTATTTTAAGTGTTGTAATAAGGATTCACCCCCCTCTCAGTATTACCTAATCCTAACAATTAGTATCAGAGCATTTGGCCCTGGAGAGAAAGATTAATAGCTTAAGCGAGATCATAATGGATTTAGATAATTTACATGAGAATTTTGAAGCTGCAATTGAAGACCTTGATAAAGTTAAAGATGAGAATGAAGACCTGAGATTCAATCTTAGGAGAGAAGATGGATTCATAAAGAAATTGAAAGAAAAACTTGAACTTTCAAAAATTCAGAGACAAGATCTTGTGGTTCAGATAAAAGAAGACTGAAACAATGACAATTCATATCAAATAAAGCATCTTGAAAAAGAGAATGACACTCTAAATCTTGAGAATAAAGGAATGGATAAAGAAATTAAACAAGAGAAAGATGCTAAAGACAAGATTGAAGAAGCTTTGAATAATGAAAATGTTTTGATGGAAAAAATGAAGAATGAGGTTGACCACTATAAAAAAAAGTATCTAGAATTGGAGAAATACAATCAGATTATAAAACATGAACTTGTTGAAGCAAAAAGACATATTGAGAAATGTCACTCTAGCAGTGATTTGATCGATGAACAAAGAGACAGACATAAACCTAAAGGTGATATGAGTGGTATTGGCTTCAATGAAGCTGAATGCTCAAAGAATCAAGAAGAGAAACCAGATTGGAAGATTGATGTAGAAAAACCTACTCTTGAAGAACCTAAAGAGCATATCAGACCTTTCAGAGGTAGATGCTTTGGTTGTAACAAATTTGGAGTTATGAAAAGCAACTACGGAGGTAATTTCCTCCTTAATACTTTTTCTAGTTATTATTTTAATTGCAATGCATATGGGCACAAGAAGGAAGAATGTAGGAAACTTAATCAATCTGGATATAGACAAGACAATAAAGGAGAAAATACTATGAGACCTACATTTTACATATGTAATAACATTGGACACATTGCAAAGTTTTGTAAGCTGCAAGTAAATCAGGACTAAAGACCTCCTATATGTTACAAATGCAACAATCTAGGTCATAGAGAAAATTTTTAAAGGTATAATGGAGTAAACCACATAAGTGTATCACCTCCTATGAATACATAGAAGAATAGAAATCATATTGGTAAGAGAGTTGCAGATTTGAAGAATGACTTTGAAATTTTTTTCAAGAAAGTAGAAGATAACAGCAGTGGAAAGATATTGAAAATTAAGCAGACAAGTGATATATTGGTTCAGGGAGAGACAATAGATGCTACTTGATCTTTGGCTGATGTTAACATAGCTGAATCGACCTAATTGGCCAATCATGTCCTTAGGGGGAGCATTGGATAAAGATATCAGAATATATCCCGCCCCTCATTATGTGGATTGAGCCCTAGCAAGCTTAGCGGTGATCATGGCTGACATTATGGAATATATATTTAAGAGCGCAACATCGGAAAATATATATATTTTGAACGCGAGATTTATAACCAACTAGACAACATTGGGTAATGTGAGATTTTAATGAATTAACATTGTATAAATCACCTAATGATTATCTATTTCCTTACCATTTGATGAAGAGCGACATAATGAGATCAAAGAAAAAAGAGATTCAGATTATCTAGCAATTAACTTGTGTGATCGATGGAAGCAAATACTTGGATTTCAGCGTACAAAAGGTATTTACATCATCTACTTATATAGAAACTATGGATGCACCTATGATATTTGATGTTGTGGATAGACCTAGGTATAAATTCAAGAAACATCTTTTCAAATCCAAAGGAACAAGACCCAGATGGATCATTTTCTCAGACACCTCATGGCGTATTGCATGTAGAAGACATTAGGGCATACATTCATTGCAAATATGACATACTGGGTATTGATGATATTTCTACTCAAATGGAATACATGACTGATAATGGCATTGTGAGAGATGAATTCAAATATGTTAATGAGTTAAACATTATTAAAATTCTTGATTTATACGAATTTGGTGAAGAAGAATGGATTAAGATATTGTTGAGTAGAGTTCATGATCATTTTATTTGGATAGGAGAACAACCTATGAAGATATGTAGTGACTTGATACATGAGATTACTGGATTGGAAAATAGTGGAATCATTCCTATAGTAGAGAAACATGTTAAAAAACAAGTTGAAACCCTAACACATTCGAAATGGGATAGGCGAGCCATGACAATGAATGACATCTTTCAGCAAGATGTGAGATTGATTACTATGATACTTAGTTACAAATTCTACTATAGTAGTAGACATAATTTTGTATCTGCTGGAGTTATTATGATGTCCTACAAAATGGTGAAAGAAAACACAAAATATAATCTATGCGAAATGTTGGCACAACAGTTTTGGAAAATGTGAAGTTGATAAAGAAAGACAAATCCAAAACCTTTAGATTTGGTTCACTGCTAAAGCATATGTACATACACATTGAGCACAGATTTCCAAGAATGTACCCTAGTGGTTGGAGAAAAGGGATACCTACTGGTATTCAAATTTTATAGAGTTATCAGAGACAAAATAGTACATGGGTTGATGGAAAGCTATTTGGTATTATCAATATTCTTTAGAGGCAAATGAAAGAAAGATACAAGATTCCTAAATATTTAGTTGAGAAATATAAGGATACAATCTGTTTCATGGTTGAAACCAATTGTGTATGCTTTGAGGTAGTTGTTCCAAGAAAGAAATGGTGTTATCCTATGGGATATTCAAAGTAAGTTCAAAAGTATTGACCATGCAGATCGAACATGTTATAGCATCTGAGATAGATACATTTGAGAAGAGATGGGGTACCTATGAAGAAAAATTAGGGAAAGTGAGAGAATAAAAAACCATAGGCTTGAGGAAAAGAAGAGTTGAAAAAATTATTCATGAATGCAGAGTTAAGGCGAGATTGGCTGAGGAAGAGTTGAGGGAAGTAAAGAGGAAATTTGAAGAATGATCATCTTGATTGGAAATTTATAGTACTTCAGCCCTTCCACATCCTAAATTTATGATGATAGCTACTACACCTACTACAATCATTAATGTAGACACCCCTTCTTCATCACAATAGACCTCATAGATAGTAGAACTGGTTCCTAGAGTGAGCACTAGATCCTCCAGATAGAATTCACCACCTAAAAAATTGAGGACTATGAGAGAAGAGAAAATATAAGTTAGTGATAAACCTATATGGAAACCTAACTTGAAAATGATTGAGAAGATAGAAATTGAGAAGGAAATATGGTTACAATAGACAAATACTATGACAGATATCAAGAAAATGAGAAACTAAAGATTGAAGATATTGTAGTAAATCATTTACTTGTATTTAACAAAAATATATTCAACATTGAGGGAAGTGTACCTGAGGAGTTGTATGGGAGATTGGAGATAAGGAAACAAATAGCACACATTTAAGATGAGACTATTAGAAGTCTAGTAATTGATAAAATGTTACGTGTACTTTCTATGCAAGAGAGAGACAAACTACTTCCTGAACTAAAACCTTTATTAAGGAAAAAGGCAAGGTTAGTAAAAATTATGGCAAGGAAATTTGAAGATGTTACTGAAGAGAGTGTGAGAGAATTGGATCAGATACTTATGTCATTGATTCCTGAGAAGACTGCACCTACTAAAACTATAATGCCTACATCCTTAGGAATGAGAGAGAGTTCCAAGACAATTGAGGCAAGTGTTAAGCAAGGAGAAGATGTTATGCAACCAGATTTTTATGTTTCTTGTGTGCATGTGACACTTGACACTTCTCATGATGAGAAGGAACCTTTTGAGGGAAACATTGATAGTGCTATGACAAAGAATGAAGAATAGAAGGATGAAGAATTCAAAGAGAGAGAATAGAGAGAGGAAGTATAAAAATAAATGGAGAATAAAGAAGAAGAAGAAAAAGATGAAGTGAAAATTGAGGTAAACACATCTTCTATCTTATTGTTTGAAAGAAAATAAAAACCTATAGATGTTGATGTTGATCGTATGGATGAGGATGAGCTGGTGAGCTTAGCTTTCACCGCACTTACTAAAACAAAGGAGAGATAAAGCAGAAGAGTGACAAGAAGACTAAGGTAATGACTAGAGAAATTGATACTATGAACAAATTTCTTCTAGTACCTATTGTTTTCCAGAGTAGAGATGATATAGAAAACTTGAAGATGGCACTAGATGAATTTGATGGTCATTATGAGAACTTGGTAAAGATTACAGAAGAAACTACAGAGAAGAACTACTCAGAGAAGAAATTGTTTGAAGTTTGCCAGTCTATCTTATGGGACTTGGGCATTCTAAGAACTATTATAGAAAATTCTAAGAGTTTTAGTAAACATGACAAAACACTATACAGTTATTGCATAAATCCTATCATGCATCTTCAAAACATTGAAGACATTATTGCCAAGGACAGGGAAACCTTGAATAGTATGATGGACAGTTGTGAGACCTCTTCACAATCTGTAATGGAGTTGGACAAAGAAGCAACAAGAATTTTGGCTAAACTAAATGCATTGGAAATTGAGAAAGGGATATTCATAACAAGGTTTGGTTTTCTAAAGAGTTTAATCACTCCTAAGCTATTAATTATTGAAGCTCACTTATCTGACATGGAGAAGACTAAAGAATCATTGGCTAACTCTATGCCAATAGAGTTGAAAGAAGTAGAGACAACATCATTTTCATTGAATGGACTAATTCATGTTAGTCAGCTATTGATTAAGTCATGGAGTACAAAAGTGAAGATCTTCAAAGATTCCTTTCAAGATATTCTAAAATTGGTGAGTAAGCACTAGTCCTATTAATTTTTATGCACCTTTGTCATTTTTTTAAAAGGGGGAGAAGAGAGAAGATAAAAATGAATAGGAGAGAAGAGGAGAAGATGATGTATAAGGGAGAAGAGAAAAACCAAATAGAGGAAGATGAAGAAGAGACAGTTTTTGTTTTCTTGGAACACTTAGTCATTTTTTGTTAAGTGTTACCATCAATGCCAAAGGGAGAGATTGTTGGAAAGTGATAAATTTTGTGTGTTATGATTCACTTTTTGGTTTTCATTTATGGAAAAACATCTAGCATATTGATCGATTGATCTGGAGTTAAGCTCTGATGACTCTATTTTGAAATTGCCTAAGTACAGAGCAGAAATACAAAGGTATTTTGGGTATTGAAGATTGAGACTGACAAGTTATGATGCGTGAGCTTAGAGAGAGATAATATGGAGTATGTATGACCTTAATCTAAGATTGATTTAATTTTGGCAAAGTTTATAGAGAGTTACAGTGAAATAAAGATAGGCAAAAATAACAGAACAATGATATAGTGTTATTGAACTGAAGCGATGAATTGGGGAGTATGACGTGGACTCTTGGCAAGTTAAGATAGATTATGTTTTTTGATAATCTATATTTTTATTATGTAAGAGCTACGACTAAGTATTTGATATTTTCTTTAATAAATGTATTTTGTTTTGAGAGCTGAGTATGTAATATTTAGCTAAAGAGCCGACTTAGGAAAGATAAAGATATCTATATGAAGACATTTTGTAGAGAGAAATATGTGATGGATATGATATGGTTTTCAGAGATGTGAATGGTAGGGAAGAGGTTGAAAGAGATCATTGAATAGATATAAAAAGAAATATCTAAGCATTGTTGATGCTTGTTTTGCTCATTATTCAGAACACTTTGTAACCAAAGTATATTGTAAGAGTCGTATGCTTAGTTGGCCCCTAACAGGGTATTGTATACCTTTAATAGGGTTGTTATTCCTCTAAAAAGGAATTGTACTATGTAATATTCAGCTTCTAATAGGGCTAGGTATCCTAACAGAGACACTATACTTTAGTGCTTGCTTGTGGGTATCATCCCTGTTAGAGTAGTCATAGCATAGCTAATAATTAAATCATTTAATTATTAGTCTATTTACTCTATGCTTAAGTTATACTTAGGCAGCACTTATATTTCTCTAGGGTTTTCACCTTTAGGGTTTCATGATTCCTTTTATAAGGATTCACTTCTTTGCATTTAATTAAGGAGATTGTAACCTATTCTATTGTTGATAATATAGAATCTTTTTCTGTCAACATGGATTTCATGTCTCTGGCCTTTTCGCCGCCATAGTTTCTCTTCTCTCTTCTGTCTTGCTTCTATTCTGTAATAGTCTTGCATGTAGGTGTTCTTGGGAAGATTTTCCATTTATCAAATCAAACATGGTATCAGAGCTTTCCTGCTATTTTCTGTTCTTATTTTGTTGAAGCACAGAGGGTTTGAAGTTCGCCAGTCTTTTCCTGGCTCCTTTTATTAGTTCTGGGGGGTCTCTATTTTTTGAGGAATTTTGGACCAAAACTAACCTCACAGTTGAGTTCGGAAGGCCCAAAAACCCCAGGATTGATATAAAATATGTTCGATTTGGACACCGGAGCATCAGGCGAATTTTTTTGGCCTCCTAAGGGCCGTACGGACACGGTTCTCAAAGAAAAAAAAACTATTTTTTAATAGTTTTTGGATTTTTTGGGTGTTTTTAAGTCACGCCGCCAGCGCGCCTCCCACGCTCCATCGCCGGCCCCCGCCGCCCGCAGCGCCACTCCGCCGGCCCCCGCCTCCCCTGTGCCGCTCCGCCCTGGGTGGCGCCTTTTCTGCCAGCCCCTGCGGGCTTTGTTTCTACGCGGCTGGTCATATGTGAGACCAGGGGCTGCGGCCCAGCCCCTTGAGTATGCCATGCGCTCGGGGGCCCACTTTTTTTAGCCCTAGGGGCTTAATTTTTTTTTTTCTGAGGCCTTTCTGACCCTCCTGGAGTGTTTTCGCTCTATCTTGAGCATTCGGGGGTCTTTTTTTGACTTCCATATACCGTCGGAAAGCTCTTTCCGAGCATTTTCCGATGATGGAGGTTAGGGTTTTGGGTTCTACCATTTCAATAGTATTTTTTCCTGTTGAAGTCTGATGTCTGTTCTTGCCTTTCGGGAGTCATATCTGGCTCTTCCAGACTCTATTTTTGGAAAATGAGATATCGTCAGAAAGCTAATTTAGTGCCCTATGTAGTTGTAGGGGTCCTTTTTCTAGATTCTACTCCAGGTTTTCTCTCCTTCGAGTTTGGCAATTTATGCACTCTGGTGGATTTCTTGGGTTTACAGGTCCTGGGATCTCTCCTTCTAATTTTCTAGCTCACTCTTCTTTCTGACTTCTGAGCATTGTATGCTTCTTCTGATGCATTCTTATTCTGTAAACGCACTGAGATAAAGTGCCTACTTTTGCATTTGTAGGATCTTTTACACCTTGTATGGTTGATGTACTCGTACTCTGTTATAAAGTGCCATGGGGGGTTATGATGCTTATGCCATTTTAGGAACATCCACCTTTGTCAAGTGAGCATACCTTCCACAACATTAGCCCATGCAGTGTGTCACTAACACCGCCCTTTATCTTGTGTTTGTACTTCTGTTGCACTGTTGGTGTTCCTGGTTCTTCTTCTGCAGATGTTTCTGGCATTGCATTTCAGTGTTCCTGTCACCTCTCCCAGTTTAGCATTATGGGGGGGTTCACCTATTGGTTCTATTACTTCCTGGTTTGATTGATCAGCTCTTCAGACATTGTCTTCTCTACCTGGTCATGCACTTCTGTGGGGGTTCCAGCAGTCTCTTCTGACAGAGTTTTTAGCTTCATGCTTCGAAGATGCTTCTTGCTCATTCTTGTTCCTTTCTCTGGGACATCTTTTCCCTAGATTGAAGGCTTGTTTCCTTCATCTAGTTTGCTTTCTTGTCTTGGGTACCTGATCAGGCCTTTGTATCGGGACCCATCTTTCCTGCTTTCTGCAGTAGTTTAGCTATTTTGCTTCTCGCTAAGTTACACTTAAGGGGGGGTGTTACAGTAGTCATAGCATAGCTAATAATTAAATCATTTAATTATTAGTCTATTTACTCTATGCTTAAGTTATACTTAGGCAGCGCTTATATTTCTCTAGGGTTTTCACCTTTAGGGTTTTGTGATTTCTTTTATAAGGATTCACTTCTTTGCATTAATTAAGGAGATTGTAATCTATTCTATTGTTGATAATATAGAAGCTTTTTCTGTCAACATGGATTTCATGTCTCTGGCCTTTTGGCCGCCATAGTTTCTCTTCTCTCTTCTGTCTTGCTTCTATTCTGTAACAGTCTTGCATGTAGGTGTTCTTGGGAAGATTTTCCATTTATCAAATCAAACAATCCCCACCGGGCTTTTCCCTTGGCTAGGGTTTCCTCAACAACAAATAATGGTGTTACAAGTATTGTGTTATTTGTTTATGTTTCTTTGATTTTAGTATGCTTATGGTTTATGTTGAATTGGCTCAAAGTTTATTTTAAGTATTTTAATACTAATTCACTCCCCTCTCTGTATTACCTAATCCTAACAAAGACTGCTAGTAACATAAGGTTTTATGCCACTAGATGGATTGACCATAAGCCATGCAAAAAGTGTCTAAACGCTGCAAGGATTCCTTGATATTTTCTTCATACTCTTCAAGAGTGGGAAAGGAATCATCAACAAAATGGCCATTGACCAATTGCTAGGTAGAATCAGGTAAAGAAATCTCATGAACATGGCCCAGAGAAATGGAATGAGATAACAAATAGCCAAATCCCTGAGCTGCCATAACATACAAGGAAGGAGCTAAAGGAAAACCTTTCTGAATAGATCTAAAGAGCCCAAAGGTAGAAGATTGTCTTCCATTAATGATGATGCAAGCAGAGGCATCCTGAAAAAGCATGTGCATAGATTAATAAATTTGGGGCTAAAACCAAGAGCATGAAGCATAGAAATAATAAAAGGCCATTCAATGCGGTCATAATCTTTAGCAAAATCAATTTTAAGGAAAATGGTTTTCTGTTGAGACTTACGAGCCCATTCCATACCTTCCCAAACTGCTATTATACTATCAAGAATAAATCTTGATTTGATAAAGCCAATTTTCTCTGGCCGAATAATTTGAGGCAGGATGTGATAGATCTTGAGAGCCAGAGCCTTAGCAATGATCTTATATGAGACATTGAGCAAGGTAATAGGCTGCTAGTTGCAAATATCCTCAGGATCCCTAGACTTGGGAATGAATTTATTGTTTCCTTTCTTGATAATGTCCCCCAGAGAATGGAAGCAATAAGCTTCAAGGTAAAACTGGTGTAAATAAGGACCATTGACATCCCAACGTGTATTATAAAACTCATAGGGAAAGCCATCAAAACTTGGGGCTTTATCATTAGCCATTGCAAAGATAGCTTCATGAAGATCATGTAGGGTAAGAAGTTAATCATAGAAAGATCACTAGGAAGGTGAAACACATTGAGGTATGATAGAAATTTAATCAGCAAGAGCTTGATCGCTGGTAGGAGAAGATCCCTGAGTAGAAAAAACTTGTTCATAATGACAAACAAAGGCCTGGAGAATATAAGGAAGCTCTATGCGGAGGGATTGACCTTCTTTAATCCTTGTTATGCCCACATTGGTGTGACAGGTGTAGAGACTAGAAAAATATTCTTTAGAGGATTGATCTCCGGCCTTTAACTAGTGTAGTCAAGCTTTGATCTGAGCACCTCTGGCAACATAATTTTTTGCAACTTGCTTCTGTTGACACAACTAGGCAAGGTGAAGTTGAAAGCCTTGATTGAAAGAATTGTGAGTTAAGTACTCCATGGAAACACAAAGAGCTTTTGTGTTGACATAATAGGATCTACGATAGTAGATGGAAAGCTATATACTATAAATGTGTAGAAAGCATGCCATATGCTGGATGACAACATTCCACCATTGAATCTAGCCAAGTGATTGCGAAGGCTGAGGATCAAGGTTCCAATACTGATGAATGTGGCCCACCATGGAGGCATGGCTGAGAATAGAAGTAATATAAAATAACTAAGTGGTGGGAGGTTGAGACTTAGCTATTTTCCATACAATATTAAATTGAATGGGGAAGTGATCTGACAAGGTCACACCAATAAGAGGAGTAATCGACAAGGCTTATTTTTTGGAAAAAGAGAAAAAAGGTTGTGCTGAAACCATGGCACGATCAAGATGTTTATGAATTCTGTCAGAAGAGTCTCTAAAATTAGATCATGTGTGCCAAACTCCATCAGGACGGCGATGACCAATATTGGGATAAAAAGGCCCAATTTATTATGCATGTAATAGTAGGCTTCCCATTCACCAACTGTCCATCAAAAAGGCAAAATGTCATCCTTGTCAGAAGCCACTTCAACCATATTAAAGTCACCACAAAAAATCCAAGCTGCAAGTCATAGAGAATCTGCCAGCCAATGCCAAAGGTGAGATCTCTCAACAATATCATTATGAGCATAAACATTAACAATGCCAAAAGAATGATTCTCAATAATGAAAGTGGCCCAGACAGATTTTTGCATGGGATCTGAGCCATGATTGAGTAAAAAAGAATGCCAATGAGGAGAGAAGAGAGTAGAAACTCCACCTTGAATAGGTTCATGCTAAGAAGAGAGAGCAAGGCTCTTAGGACAAATAACTTTGCAGGCAACATCACACAAAAACTATAAATTTTAACTTCTTGGAGGCATAACACATCTAAATGACTAACACGAAGATGCAAATCCCTAAAAAAATACTTTTTGGGTAGGTCTGTCAGACCCCTAACATTCCATGAGAAAAAAATGTCATCCATATGATCACCATCCCCAAGGGAAGAAAAACTATTTGAGAAATAACATAGAAAATCATTCCCTGGAGACTCCATGGAAATATTACTGCATTTTTCTGAAATGCCTTCCAACGCAGCCTCAACATGTCCATCAGGGCTGCGAGAGCTGTAGAAAATGGGAGGGGTAGAAATTGTGGAAGCTGCCTAAGGTGTGTGAACCCAAGGAGGGTTAACACTAGAATCATAAGTCTTCATCCCCTATTGGCCAGGGTTTGAAATGGGAGCATTATTGTTGGCACGAGAAGCAGCTCGAGCTGCACTAAGAGTGGTGTAGGAGCACCTAGGTAGGCTAGTTGTTAAAATGGAACCTAGGGTTTTCTCATTCTTTGTTTTTGCTTGAAGTGGGTCTATCCAGACCACTAGATGAATAAAGGGACCAAGTGTCCTAGTCTGTGGAGTGTTTGTAGGAGGATGGGTCTTGTTAGGTCCTTAAAGACCTTTGTGTCCATTTAGGTCCAATTAGGTGTTTTTGAAATTTTTTGGAAAAATGAAACAAGAAAGGGACTAGAGGTCCTATTTGATGTTTTTTCATCATATTTGGTGGATTAGACAAGTTTGGGCATGGTTAGACCAAGTTTGGAGACCAAACTCAAAAGTTGCAAAAAGTTGTCAATGTTGTCATTGACAACATTGACGACTTTTATGAAAAGATTGCATCTTCAGTGGAATTGGTTACATAACTATCTGAAACCAATGAATTAGTGTTTGGGTCAACTATATATGACCATCCTTGATATGTGTGAAGGGTTGACAAGTTGGAGAAATTTTGTGTACGGGCTGTATAATGCAATTATTGTGACTGTTTATAGTTTTTGAGGTGATCAGGTGGTTTAATGGATTGAATCCAATTCTATGAGCATTGTTTTGAGTAATGTAGGGTATTAGAAGATTTTTTGTGGTGTTATTTTTTTTTATCAAATAGTTTTAATTTCTTGTTAAAATTATTTTGTTTTCAGCATTGTCACTGTCCTGAATTAGGCATTGTGAACAAATGGGGTCTTAACTCCATTTTCCACCGTTGCACTTGCATGGGATTTTGGATTATGAGAGTATACTCCATGTAAATTGTGTATATTGTAGGAGGGGCCCAAGAAGTGATGGCAGCCATTTTTAAGGTGATTCCCTAGGCAAGCCAGTGTGGCATGGCTAGGGATCAGCATTAGTTGCAGAGCCATTTTGGTGGATTGAAAGCATTCATAGCTTCAATAAAAGCTTGTAGAGGAGTAGGGTGGTGTGTTTTGATGTCCCCAAAGTGAGTGGGAAGACTTGGTGATGTTTCTTGGATATCAAGAAATAAGTTTCTGTCAGACACCCTCAAAACCCTAATTTCTAGCCTTGTTTGTAGGCGGAGCTGTACGGACAGCTTGGGAGCCCTAGACCTAGAAAATCTCTAGTGTCTCAGTAAAGGGTGTCTAGATCCTAAATTTTTTTAGGAACTTGTTAAGAGTTTTTATATGTTATTGTAGAAAAGGTGACTAAATAGGGCTAATTGCTTGTAGCCCTATTTGGAAAACAATTGTGTGGATTCTTGGAACTCGATTAGAGTTTTGATACAAAGTGTGCTTGTAGGTGTTGGAAAGGGTCCTATAAACATCTTGGAAACCCTAATGCTCTCTATGGATTTAAAATTGATCATTTTGGATCAATTGGAGCCTTTTAGGACAAAGATGCAATGAAGACCATTTGAGGTCTAGGAGAAATTTTGGAAGTTTTTGGTTCTATAAAATGGTGTTCACTAGTTGAAGGAGATAGGATCTTGTGATAAGATTCCTAAGGAGCCTAGGGTTAGTGGAAGAACCCTAGTAGGTAATAGAGTTACCTAGGAGACACTAGAGGAGGTCTCAAAGAAGAAAGAATAGTTCTACATTAGAGTGGTATAAGAGAAAGTTGAGAAACTTGGGAAGATTGGTTTATGTCAGAAGTTGAATCTTCTGGTTCTATAAAGATGGTGACAAATGCAGAATTAGCCAAGGACATGGAAGAGGAAAAGGAGAAAAATAGGCTCCTTGAGGGTACCTTTGAAGCAATGAGGATAAAGATGGAAGAACTAGAAGATGCTGCTCAGAAGAAAGACTTTGAAGCTGAAACTAGTAGTAGGGGTAAGCAAAAGGTTGAAGAGGAAGACTTCATCCCCGAATTAGATCTAGTATTGAATGAGGAACCTTTATTGAAGGCCATAAAGGCATTAAGTGGAAAATATTTGGAAGGAATACCTTTATTTGGAGGAAAGATGGATATTGAGATAGTCATGGACTGGATTGAAGCAATGGAGAATCACTTTGACTATGAGGGGATAAGTAAAGCCCAAAAGATCAAAGTGGTCAAGTCTAGACTCAGTGGGTCAGCTTTGACTTGGTGGAAATACCTTCAGGATGAGAGGGTAAGTATGGGAAAGAAACTAATATAAAATTGGAATTCTATGGTGTCCAAATTGAAGGAAAACTATCTTCCAGAGGACTATGAGATCTAGCTTCATAGGAAAAGACAAAACTTGAAACAGAAAGACATAGATGTGACCTCATATACTAAGGAGTTCCATAAATTGTGTCTAAGCTCTAAAATGTAGGAAGAAGAGCCAATCAAAGTGGCTATATACTTGGGTGGATTGAAGTGGAACATCCAAGAGGAGATTAGCCTATGAAAACCTACCACTATCCAAAAGTGCCATCAATTGGCTATAAAAGTGGAAGAAAAGAATAAAAAGAAAGGGGATTATACCGTCAAGAAAAAAAATAAAAATAGAGGCAGAGGTAGAGATTAGAAGGGTCAAAGAGGAGGCTACCGAGGAAGGGGTAGTAAACAAAGATCCCAAGGAGAGAATAAGTTGACAAAGAAACACACTAAAAGAATTTCAAGAGGAGGTTATATCAGAGGCAGGGGGAATCACGGTGGTTCTAATAGAGGAAAAGGAGGTAGGAGTAGTTCTTATTTTGCAACCATGAAATGTTATTACTGTGGAAAGCTAGGTCATCCAACGTATAGATGTCCAGACAAAACTTCTACAAAAAATATTGATAAGAGGATAACATATGCACATGAGGACACTTCAAGTGTCAAAACCATTGAGGCAAGCCATCTAGACTCAGAGATGGGTGAGAATCTAATGTTAAAAAGGGTACTAATAAGGAAACCAATCAAGAATGATCCCAAACATAGGAGGGAGCTATTTAGAATCAGATGCAAGATCCTTGGTAAGGTATGTAAGGTGATTATGGACTTTGGATCCATAGATAACATAATTTAAAAGGAGGAATTTGTAAAGGTTAAGCTAGCCAAGATACCCCATGTGAATCCCTACAAGGTAACATGGCTCAATAAAGGGCAAAGTGTTCTGGTTAATGAGAAAACATGGGTAGAGTTCTCAATAGAAGGGTACAAGGACAGATTGCTTTGTGACATCCTACCATTGGATTCTTGCCATTTTCTTCTTGGGAGGCCTTGGAAATTTGATAATGGGGAAGTGTGTGATGGGAAAGAGAACTCCATCACTTTCAAGAAAGGAGGGAAGACAGATTGCTTTGTGACATCCTACCATTGGATTCTTTCCATTTTCTTCTTGGGAGGCCTTGGCAATTTGATAATGGGGAAGTGTGTGATGGGAAAGAGAACTCCATCACTTTCAAGAAAGGAGGGAAGACTTTCAAAATCCAGTCATTACTAGAGGATGAAGAACCACAGAACAAAACTCCTAGTGTTATGTTATGCAATGGAAAGGAGTTTTTAAAATACATCAAGGGTGATGAGAGTGAGGGGTATGTCATTGTGCTGAAGCCTAAGGAAGAAGAAGAATCGGTGAAGGAGCCATTACCATCAGAAGTGCTAGAGTTTTTGGAGAAGTACAAATACATAGTGAGTGATGGCACTCCTACAACCCTACCACCTAAGAGGGTTATAAGTCATCAAATAGAATTTGTGACAGGGGCATCCTTTCCCAACAAAGAAGCATACAAGCTGACTCAAGATCAAAACTTGGAGCTAGCTAGACAAGTGTAGGAACACTTGGATCAAGGCTTGATCAAGAAGAGCATTAGCCCTTGTGCAGTCTCAGTTGTTTTAGCATCCAAGAAGGGGGGAAAGTGGAGATTATGCACAAACTAAAGGGATATAAATAGGATTACAATAAGGTACAGATTCCCAATCCCTAGAATAGAGGATCTTATGGATTTCCTAGGAGGGGCAATGTACTTTACAAAGTTGGATTTGAAGAGTGGTTATCACCAAATCAGAGTGAAGGAAGGTGATGAATGGAAAATGGCATTCAAGACCACAGATGGGTTATATGAATGGCTTTCTATGCCATTTGGCCTCTCTAATTCTTCGAGCACATTCATGAGGCTCATGAATGAAGTGCTCAAGGACTTCACAGGGAAGTTTTTGGTGGTATATCTTGATGATATACTAATATTTAGCAAGACAAGAGAGGAGCATATCAAAAATGTTGAGGCAATCTTGAAAAGGTTACATAAGGAGAAATTGGATATTAACCTTGAGAAGTGTGAGTTCTTCAAGAAAAAACTAGTTTACTTGGGCTTTTTAGTGTCTAAGGGGTCTTTGAAGATGGACAAAGACAAAGTTGCTGCCATCCTCAACTGGCCTCCACCTACCACAACCACAGAGGTAAGAAGTTTCCATGGACTTGCCCAATTTTATAGGAAGTTTATTAGGAATTTTAGTGGAATATGTGCACCTTTAATGGATACTATAAAGGGTGGGGTCAAAACTAAGTTCAGATGGAAAGTAGAGGCAGGGAAAGCTTTTGAGTTGTTGAAGAAACAAGTGGCTACTCAACCAGTCCTACAATTGCCAAAGCTTTGAGAAGTTGTTTACCATTGAGTGTGATGCTAGTGGAATGGAAGTACGGGGTGTATTGAGTTAAGAGGGCAGACAAATTGCCTTCTTTAGTGAGAAATTGAATGAGGCTAAGAAGAAGTATTCTTCTTACAATTTGGAACTATATGCCTTAGTCCAATCTTTGAGAAAATGGAGGCACTATCTTTTGCCTAAGGAGTTTTTAGTATTTACTAACAATCAGGCTCTTAGTTACATCAACACTCAAGAAAAACTAAGCAATAGGCATTTGGAGTGGATGGAGTACTTGCAGGCATTCACTTTTACTATAAAGCATAAGAAGGGTCAAGTTAATAAGGTGGTAGACGCCTTAAGTAGGAGGTTGTTGACAGTGCAAGAATTTTACTTGAATAGCATTGGGATTGAAAGTTTTAGAGACCTATACAAATTAGATTAGGATTTTGGTGAGGCCTATAAGGTATGTGTTGATTTTGAGAAAAGTTCTCTGATTTTAATTTATAGAATGCATTGTTGTTCAAGGGTAATCAGTTGTGTGCACCCAAAGGGTCAATGAGGATGAGCCTCATCCAAGAGAAACATAATGGTTCTCTAAGTGGTCATTTTGGTAAGGAAAAGACCTTGGAACCAGTCCAAAGGTTCTACCATTGGCCAAAGTTGGTGAAAGAAGTCACGGAGTATGTGGAGTAGTGTGTTGTTTGTAGGAAGGCTAAAGGAGGAATGAGTAATGTAGGGTTTTATCAGCCTCTACCAATCCCTATCAGGCCATGGGAGTGTGAGTATGAATTTTATTGTGGGCTTACCCAAGACTAAACAGGGGTATAATAGAATTTATGTAGTTGTTGATAGATTTAGTAAAATGGGGCATTTCATCCCATGTAAAACTACTAATGATGCTAGCCACATTGCTTATTTGTTTTTCAAAGAGGTTGTAAGGATCCATGGTCTCCCTTTGAGTATAGTCTCTGATAGGGATGTAAAATTTATGAGCCATTTTTGGTGAACCTTGTGGACAAGATTGGGCACTAACCTATCTTTTGGTTCAACTTAACACCCTCAGCCTGATGGCCAAACTGAGGTTGTAAATAGGGTTTTGGGTAACCTATTAAGCTACCTAACTAAGGAGTATGGGAAGACTTGGGATGTGGTCACTCCCCAAGAAGAATATGCTTACAATGATAGAAATAATAGAATGATAGGAAAGAACCAATTTGATGTTGTTTATGGCATGCATCCTAGGGGTTTTTGTGAGCTTGGAGATATTGGTGGGATGGAGTATAGAAGTGGCCATGCAAAGGACTTCACCCTTACCACGAAAGAGATACAAGACCAAGTTAAGAAGCAGATCCAAGACAGTCCACATAAGTTGAAAGCCAAAGTGGATGAAAGGAGGAAGGATGTTTAGTTTGAAGTAGGTGAATATGTCATGGTCCACTTGAAAAAATCAAGGCTATAGAAGGGTGTTCCTACCAAGCTTCAGATGAAAATGGTGTGACCTTGAAAGATCTTGGAAAAATATGAAGCTAATGCATATAAGGTGGAATTACCATCAGACTTGAGCATATCTTCGGTCTTTAATTTCCAAGACTTAAAAATTTTTAGAGGGAAGATGGATGAGATCACTCCAAACAGTCAGGGGGTCAGTGATGATGTGGAGGTTGCTGTCTTACCTACAAATTTTCAGATGGTGGCTAACAAAGTTCTAGACTCCCAGGTTAAGAAGACTACTAGACATAAAGTCTACATGGAGAATTTGATTCAGTGGAAGGATAGGCTAGAGTCAGAGGCTTCCTATATTTTAGAAGTAGACTTCAAGAAGGTGGGCATTTCAGAGGATCTATTGTCCCCAGGAGTGACATAGTTTTTCTTTTTGGGGGAGTATGGTGCAGGAGCACCTAGGTAGGCTAGTTATTAAAATGGAACCTAGGGTTTTATCCTTATTTTTTTTTTCTTTTAGTGGTTCTAGCTAGACCACTAGATGAATAAAGGGACCGAGTTTCCTAGTGTGTGGAGTTTTTGTAGGAGGATGGGTCTTGTTAGGTCCTTAGAGACCTATGTGTCCATTTAGGTCCAAATAGGTGTTTTTGAAATTTTGTGGAAAAATGAGCCAATCAAGGGACTAGAGATCCTATTTTATGTTTTTTTATCATATTTGGTGGATTGGAAAAGTTTGGGCATGGTTAGACCAAGTTTGGAGATCAAACTCAAAAGTTGCAAAAAGTTGTCAATGTTGTCATTGACAACATTGACAACTTTTATGACAAGATTGTATCTTCGGTGGAATTGGTTAGATAATTGTCTCAAAAAAATGAATTATTGTTTGCGTCAATTATATATGACCATCCTCAATATGTGTGAAGGGTTGGAAAGTTGGATAAATTTTGTGTGCGAACTATATAATGCAATTATAGTGACTATTTTATAGTTTTTGAGGTGATCGGGTGGTTTCATGGATTGAATCCAATTCTGTGAGAATTGTTTTGAGTAATGTAGGGTATTAGAATATTTTGTGTGGTGTTATTTTGGTTGATCAAATGGTTTTATTTTCTTGTCTAAATTATTTTGTTTTCAGCACTGTCGTTCTCCTGAACTAGGCATTGTGAACAAATGGGGTCTTTACTCCATTTTCCACTGTGGTACTTGAACGAGATTTTTGATTATGAGAGTAGACTCCATGTAAATTGTGTATAGTGAAAGAGGGGTCCAGGAAGTGATGAAAGCCATTTTTAAGGTGATTCCCTAGGTGATCCAGTATGGCATGGCTAGGGATCACCATTAGTTGCAGAGCCATTTTGGTGGATTGAAAGCATTCATAGCTTTAATCAAAGCTTGCAAAGGAGTAGGTTTGTGTGTTATGAGTTTCCCAAAGTGAGTGGGAATAATTGGTGAGGTTTCTTGGATAGAAAGAAATAATTTTTTTTCAGACTGGTTTTAAAACCCTCAAAACCCTAATTTCTAGCCTTGTTTGTAGGTAGAGCTGTATGGAAAACTTGGGAGCCCTAGACCTAGAAAATCTCTAGTGTCTCAATAAAGGGTGTCTAGATCCAAATTTTTTTTGGGAATTTGTTAAGAATTTTTGTATGTTATTGCAGAAAAGGTGACTAAATAGGGCTAATTTCTGGTAGCCCTATTTGGAAAATAATTGTGTGGGTTATTGGAACTCGATTGGAGTTTTGATACAAAGTGTGATTGCAAGCCTTGGAAAGGGTCCTATGAACATCTTCGAAACCCTAATCCTCTTTGTAGATTGAATATTTATCATTTTGGATCAATTAGATCCTTTTATGCCAAAGATGTAAGGAAGACCATTTGAGGTCTAGGAGAAAGTTTGGAAGTGTTTGGTTCTACAAAATGGTGTTCACTAGTTGAAGGAGATAGGATCTTGTGATAAGATTACTAAGGAACCTAGGTTTAGTGGAATAACCCTAGTAGGTCATAGAGTGACCTAGGAGACCCTAGAGGAGGTCTCAAAGAATTAATACTAGTGCTACATCAAGGAGGAGGTGGCATCTGTGAAGTGGGAGCTGAAGTAGCCAGCTTGACCTGCTTGTTCTTGCGGCCAACTGTTACCTAGACATCTTTCTTGGTGTCTCCTATTTTACCAAAATCAACAAGCTGAAAATCAGAATCCTTAGGAGGAGGTTTGGGATGAGGAAGTGCCAAAGGGAAGTCCTTTATCTTGTGCTCTGTATATTGATAATGATAAAAAGTTTTGGTAAGGTTGAGGTAAAGCACCTTCTGAGAGAAGGTGGTTTCACCAACCTAAATCTAAACAGACTCTTTAAGGTCTCTGGAAAGGTCAACCTCAATAAAGAGCCTCTTCTAAGGCTTATGATTGAGAAAATGGTCATGCTCACTATATATAACCCTACCTAGAGTTTTCACAATGGCATGAATGAAAGGCCAACAAGGTAGAGGAAGACTATGGAAGTCAACCCTCATGGGAACTTTTAGTTTCTTATCGTCAGAGACAGAAAAGTATCAAGACCAGTGTTGGAAAACTAAAAGGGAAGCTCTAATATTCTAGGGTCCATTGGAAAAAATGAAATCCACATGAGTGGGATTGGAAAAGAGAAACAAAAATAAACCTTTAATGAGACACTGAATGCCATCCAAGCAGATTCCATGAGGAGTCCAGGCTTTCACAACCCAATCCTTAATCTCATTTTTAGGAGGGTTGCGACCCATAAAGTAACCAATAAGAGTATGTGTTTCAAGCCAAGAGAAAGGATCATCAAATTCTTGAATGGACAAAACAATATCAGGCTGAGACATACCTCATGGAACACTATGGGAACAAACTTGTGATTTCTCTTTCTTTGAGGTGCCATTGTTATCCATCACCAAAATAGCACCAGTATCAACATCTAGGCTAATGGTGGTTGGGGCCATAAATACTAAAGGATTTCCCATAGTAAATGCAGTCTGAAAGGATAGGAGGGCTCATAATAATGACGCGACTCTAAACCCTAGCAGAGAAAAAAACCAAAGCCATCTTAGAAAAAATCAAGAAAGAGTCTCTAAAAATCCTTCTTGAATCTATACATAAAAATAATTAAATATTTATTAAATGCTCATTTAATTCTCCACAATGATCATCCTTATCTTAAATACACTTCATGTATCCCAAGAAATCAACTATGTCAGCTAGGATCTCAAATCTTCCTCAAACTATCAAAATACTTACACTTGGTCATCACTATGTTCTTCCACTCGGTCATCACTAGATAACTTGGTAATTTATTTTCTTGGCATGTAGTGATGCTCGGTCAACACTCGCATCTCTTGACACATTCTTAAGTTTCTTAATCTTCTACTCTGTTACTCGGTCAAGACTAAACTTTTAGTCTTCCAATCTTCACTTGGTGTTAAAGATAAACAACATATTACTGTAACACCCCAAAATTGGCATCTTGCAACCCTAACCAATTTTATTGCATTTTTCATTCTTCTGAATCATCAAAGTCCTATTATACTAGGCAATTCTAAGTTCTGACTCACTCTACTCGACCTGAGTGTCAAATATAGAAAATCCTAAATCTGCATTAATCATAAGATTATATTTAATTCCTAAATATCTATTGGCTAAACAAACCATATGATTGAATTAATTTAATTATAAAGTCCTAGCACTTTAATTAAATTAAATTCACCCCTTTTAGCTAAAACACATAAAAAGGAATTAAATAATATTTAATTATTAAATAAATATCCTCATTTTAATAATTGAATTTAAATATTCAAATAATTGAGAAAAACATATTTATGAGGTCATATTCTATTTAATTAATTAAACATTCTCTCAAAAATCTTATCTTTAGTTCAGAAATAGAAGCTTTGAATTAACTATGCTTTAAAGAGAAAGAAAATAGTTAAAATCATAAATAAAATAATTAAATCAAAAGGAAAACAATTAAAGGAAAGGAAAAACAATTTATTTATTTCTTTTAAATAAAGCTTTCTACTTTGAACTAGCTTTTCTATCTGTTTTATTTTCAAAAAGGAAACTTTCTATTCTGAGCAGGCTCTCAATCTATAAAAGAACTCCCATTCCTCATTCAAAACCCTTCCTAAATTTCTAGTCATATGCATTGTTAGAATATTGAATTTTTTCTACATTCTTAGTTCATAATCTCATTTTGCAATAGATTAATTTCAATTTCTAGAATAATCTCATTGAAATCATGGCATAGTTTTAATCTCATTTCTAGTTTAAATGGATCATTTAGATTAATCTTTCAAGTTTCATTTCTAGATTAATCATTTCATTGAATTCAGGGAAGAATAAATCCTTCATTCTAGATTGGTCTATGGTTGTCTGTACTTCTGTACTTCTCTTCTTTAATATCGCGCGAACTTTCACAGCGTCTCGCGCGAACTTTCTAGTTCTTCACACGGCCTTCTGCAATTCTTCGCGTGAATTGTGATGAATTGTCGTGCAAAATTCCATACTAGAGCTTTTATTTGATATTCTTGTCTCATTTTTCTAACCATCTGCTATTTTTTGACATTTGTGTTTTTCTAATTTTATCTTCTGGAACAGCTTAATAGTGGTTTGTAGGATGCTGAGATAAAGAAAAGCAATCATAAACTTCTAACGTGTTTATTGTAGGATGCTGAAATGAAGAAAGTCATTACAAACTACTAATGTGTTTATTGCAGGACATTTGCTGAAGACCTTGCATGTTTTCACAAATTCTCATGTCTTTTTTTAGTAGTCAGAACACACTTTGGTTGATTCTTAAAATGAATCATTTTCTTGCGTGATTGAAGTGTTTTATAGATTGTAATTCCAAGAACTACATGAATGTATCCTCTCCCCTCACCTTTATGGATCTTGGGTGTAAGAGAAATTCATGTGATTCTTCTAGAGTGGCTACCTCCCGAGAGCTTTAACAGAGTCATCGAGAGTGGACACCCAACCGGTAATAGGCTAAAGCCAAGCCCTTCTAAACTGGTATACAAAAAATCCTATTGTGATTAATGTCACAATAGATAGGTGTGAATTCATTATGGAAACTAAAATCTCCTCTAGTACCCTAGTGGTACATTAAAGTCTCGACAACATTAAGGTGAAAGCCTTACTTTGAACGGATTGGGAGAGCCCCCTTAATTGGGAAAATGACTTGATCACAACCACCTAAATGAATATCCTTACTACAAACTGTTGTTCTAGTTTCCAAAAACCCTCTATCTATTGGTACGGAAGGTCAAAAACTGACTAAGATGCCCCACACTCTTACAGCTCTTAGTAGAGACAATAGCCTTTTGGGAAGCAATTCCTTTGGGGTTCGAAGCTTGGTGTGCCCGAGAAGTGAGTGCACATGTAAGGAGGAGCCCTTGCCTCCAAGCTTCTAAGTTTTCCACTAAGAGTAGGCATAGCTAAACTTTGGTTCAAGTGGGGATTCAACAGATACTATTCTAGCTATCCTAGGATTGTGATGTCTCTATTATGGTATTACAAACATTCTCTTGAATGTGTTTTGCGTAGGTGTATCATTTGAACAATCAAAACTATCGTCAAAACACACAAACTGTCAAACTTGAATATGTCCAAAATGATATGTAACTCAAACTATCTATCAGAAAACAACATGATTTTATCTCAAGAAATGCAATCTGGTCTTAACTTTTTGCTTCTATATACTTTCATTTGTCACAATTGCATAGTTTCGTGTGACATTCTGCCAATCTTTTCATCATTATCTGAGAATCTTCGCGCGAGATGCTGGAAATCATTGCGCAATATTTCACAATATTTCTATCCATCTATTCACATTTTTTTTCACCAGTCTAGCATCATTCTTCATGTGAGACTGCATAGTTTCACATGTGTCTATGAGAATCTTCACGTGAGAATGCACTTCTTCACGCGAGTCTGAATCTTTTTTTCAAATAGCGAGCTAATTCCCATTTGTCAAGCATACTTCTATCAAATCTGGTCTCTGATTTGGGTCTATTTATATGCCTTCTATCTTCAAACAGTCAAAAACTTGGTTTCTTGGGTTGAGGATTACATGATTCTTTATTAAATTGGTCTTGTCTCATATCTTTTGGTCTATTTCTATTGTGTCATCATGCCTTGTGTTGCAATAGTCATCTCTTGGCTATTCTAGCCTCATCTTTGATGATTTACACCAAGGATACCTCACCCTTTGGTACTTTTTGTGCATTTAGTTTGAGACAATTTCAAGTTTGGTCCTAAGTTCACATCCCTTGTTCAATCTTTGTCTATGAATGCCGCCACTCAAAGTGGAAAAACATTTCCTTCAATTAATCAAGATGAATCTGTGCTTTCTATACCATTGATGGATACATCTAGTGAGGAATCATCTCGATCTCCCTCTCTGGTACTTTGACCTTACTTTAAATAATCATTTCTAGTGGATTTTAGTCAGGTTTGAAACCCTTTGTTCCAAGAGGACCCAAATTTTGAGGACATTCAAACTTTTCATACCGAGTCTTTACACATTGAACACTTGCATTCTAGAAAAATGACAGATCATAGTCAACTGGGTGGACCCTGTTTCAACAAGACTGAAAACCCTCCTCTTCAAGAAGAGAAGAAGATAACCCAAGGGGATATCTTGGATGGTCAAAATAATAAAAAATTCATGAGAATGATGGAAGTCATAATGAAAGAAGAGAAGGAGAAATACCTTCTCAAATTGGCTATTCATGGGGCCAAATTACCCTCCAATTACAAGATAGAGACACTTGTTGAGAAAGAGGAAGAAACTGAAAACTCTTGATTACAAAAGAAAATGCAAGGCATGTAAGAAAAACTCCTTCAACTCATGAAGGAGAAAGACAAACCTACTACACAATTCACGCTAGAAAGCATCTATCCTTTCCCTTTTGATAAGAGTCTATTCATGCCTCCTTTTCCCAAAGGAGTTGAACTTCCTATATATGATAAATACTTGGGTACTTCTGATCCCCAAGATCATTTGAGAGAGTTTGGTTCTCTCTCCATGGATTTCATACATGACACAACCTATCTCATGTGTCTTTTCCCACGTAATTTGGGAGGGTCAGCTATGGAGTGGTTCTCTAGACTACCAACTTGCATCAAAACTTTTGAAAAAATTGTCAATTTATTTCTACAACACTATTCTCACAACATCCAACATCTGGTTCATATTCCAGATCTTTGTAACTTGAAACAAAATCATGGGGAATCTTTCTTTGGCATTTCTCCAAAGATGGAGACAACTTTATACACCGTATTCTCGCAAGATACCCGAATCTGAAGACTTGGACATCTTTCTCGACAATCTTCTCCCCAACTTTGGATATCAAGTACAGCTACAAGGTCCTCTAACCTTTGATGACATGATTAAACAAGCTATGAGAATCGAGACATTTATGATCAAGAAATGAGAATTGACCTTACACAAGGAAAATAAACAAGGGTCTTCCTCCTCAAGAAAAGATAAACCTAAATTTCCCAACAAGAACAAAAATGTTGTGAATGATGGAGCTATAGACAATGTGACTCCCAAGCCTTTAATCTCACTACCACAATGCAAGCAGCCAAAGCCACTGAACAGGCTGCGACAGATTCCAAACTGAGTACTTCACAATTTCTTGGATCTAAACCTTGGGCTCATAGACCCAAGCGTGAGTTCACTCCTTTGGGAGAACCTCTTGATGCGGTTTAAAAGACTCTCTTGGACAACCATTTACTCACTCCACTAGATAATTCATGACCTTATGATCTGCAACCAAGACCCTCTTGGTGGAATGAATCTACTTATTGTGATTTTCACCAAAATAAAGGTCATAAAATGGCTACTTGTCTTAAATTGTGGCATAGAATCCAGGATCTCATCGATAGTGAGGTTATTGCTGTGGGAGGTCACAACAAGAACTCTGATCACCAAGCTTTCAAAGACCCATTTCCTCCTCATGGAAAAGGTGAATCATCTAAAGGAAAAAATACTGATGCCAAGGTCAACTATACATACACCAGTAATGACAATGTCATTAATATGGTTGAACTTGTTGATACTGAATACTCTAACATCATCATTCTCAAGGGAAGGGAAGATAATTCCAAGCCCAAAACACCTTTCATCTTGTGATGTTCTATGCCTTAGTCTTATGAACAAGAGCAGTCTCAGGTCAGTGCTAATGTTGTTACTCAATCTCACGCTAAGATCATCCTCAAAGGCTCCGAGCCTTATATGCCTACATCAACACAACTAGTAGACAAAGCTAATGTTGGCTCTGCCAATAATAATCTTAAATTAGGTTCCTCATCTAATGCTGCCAATTACAACATTCTTGATCAATTGCAACATACTAATGCTCAGATCACTATTTTTGAGCTGCTAAAAATCTCCCCTAATCATAGGGAAATCTTGGACAAATCCCTCAGTGAGGCAAATGTCCCAAAAGATCTTGATCTCAACCAGTTTCAATCCATGGTAGGTCACTTGAACTCCTCCCATTACTTGTCTTTCTCTAAGGAAGATGACCATTCTTTGAGGCACCCGCATTATAACCCTCTACACATTGAAGTCATGATTGGTCCAAAGCATGTCACCGTGTTCTCATAGATAACAACGCTGGCCTCAATATTTTCTCTGCTAGCTTCCTTACTAAGTTAGGCTATGGTGAAGACTGCATTGATGCCCACAAAAGGATTACTATTAAGGCCTATGATAAAGAAGAATGTAAATATAAGGGCTAGTTGTGTTGCCAATTAGAGTTGGCCTGGTTGAACGAGATGTTACCTATCAAGTGCTTGACATTCCTTTGGCATACAATATTCTATTAGGTAGGACATGGATCCATGAAATGCAGGCTGTCCCTTCAATGTACCATCTATGCATTAAGTTCCCATTCCAAGGATCTAAAGTGACTATACCTGCTAATACATGCTATGATTGCAATTCCCTCACAAAATCTACTGACATCTTTATGCCTACCAACAAAGAATCTATTGAGCTCCTTGAGATTAAATTAAAAGAAATGGAAAAGAGTTTGACACTTAAAGAAATTGACATGGGAGGATATCAAATTGAACCTATGTTATCTGTTACATCTCTTCCTTTGTCTCCACATTATTTTGGGAGACCTTTTGAGAGCACTAAACCTACTACAGTTCCTCCTCCAACAAAGTATGGTGGTACTTTTGTACAAGCCACAGTACCATTAGAAGAAGAAGCTGAAAACAGGGCTATCAAAGCCTGGATCTATAAAGGAGAAGACAATTCTGAACAAACTACTCCACCTTATGACAACCTGAGAAGTATGGCAAAGGTCTATCTATTATGCAACATTTTGGCTACAAACGAAATGGTCCCATAGGTGCAAATGATAAGGGATTGATTGCACCACTTGAAGCTATTGGTCATAGAACACGTGACTCTATAGGTATAGGCTTCAAGAAAATCACATATCAACTAGGGATAAACAAGTTTTTACCTCAAGAAGATAAACAACCAATACCTGAAGACACATCTAAAAATGAAGAATCTGAAGATAGTTCTGAGGAGGATAGTTTTCCTTGTCCTATTCCTCTAGACCTGGCTGCATTCTTTGCTGAGCCAGATGACTTTATACCACATGTCAATATAGTAGAAACTAACAATGATTCTAATGACACCACCTCACTTTCTCCATTAACCTATGAGGAGTGGAAATAAATACAAACTGTAAATCCAGGTCATCAGGGTGATTTATAGATACCACCACACTATCAAGAATAGTTTGAACAAGAATCACAGTCACTTCTCACTACACAAGAAGTAGGTGATGGTACAACCGCTAATGAGGTACCTAGGTCAAAAGGTTCTCATCTGACCACAGCAGAGGTTCTAGATAGAACTCATCCAAACTAAGGACAAAGGTTTGATTTCACTCATGTCCTTGATATGACATCCAATGATGAAACAAACTCTCATGAGTATGAGTTTGATGATTTAAAATATGCTATCTCTGGCAGGGATACAAATATAGTTCACACATATGAAAATCTTCTCAAAGTAGGTGAAGGGTCTAGTGTAAGGTCAAATGAGTTTGAATCCATAGCTATTAATGTGTCATCTACTACGATCGCTAGGAATCAAAGGAATTCAACTATACCTCTGGATGAGATCGCTTTAGGTATCGACTTGATTATCCATGATTTTGATGATTATACCATGAACGCACTTGAACTCGTCGCTTCTCTTTCAATTCGCCATCCCGAGCTTATAGACTGGAACTCTACCTCCCCATCTAATGAAGTCCTTACGTTCTAGAATGATTACGCTCTTACCTATTACCTCCACACTATCAAACTTGTAACGTCCTCCACTAGTGAAGAAAGTGTCAACATGACTGAGGCTGACATCAAGTATCTTAGTCACAAAATCAAAAGAAGAAAAAATAGGTGCTCTGATGGTGAAAACCACATTGTGGAAGTATCAGAGCCTAAAAAGGTCAAAATAAAGGATGTATCCAAGGGTTAAAACCTCTCTAAGGCACCCAAGGATGAGATACTTGATGCACTTTTGAGTCATTTCTAGGAATGATCATCTGTGCTTATTGAACCAACTCAACCAATCAACTTGGGAACAAAAGCTGAACCTCCGATCATTCACTTGGCACAATCACTATCTGAGGCAGAAATAGAGGAATTCACTACATTCTTTAGGAGAAAAAAGATAAAATTCACATGGAAATATTCAGACATGCTAGGATTAGACCCTAATCTAATCATGCACCATTTTTCCATTGCGTCAGGCGTCAAGCCCGTCAAGAAAAAGCTTTAAAAAATGCATCCACATGTGGCTCTACTTGTCAAAGATGAATTGGAGAAACTTCTTAAGGCAGTGTTTATTAGAGTAATTGACTATGCAGAATGGATCTCTAACATTGTTCTAGTATCCAAACATGATAAATCAATCTGAGTCTACACAAACTTTAGAGACTTGAATCTGGCATGTCCTAAGGATGACTTTCCATTGCCCAATATTGATATGATTTTAGATATGACAGAAGGGTATGAAATTTACTCACTAATGGATGGTTTCTCTGGCTAAAACCAGATAAAGATCATGCCAAAGGACCAAGAGAAAATTGCTTTCACATGTGCATGGGGCACTTTCTATTGGAATGTCATGCCCTTTGGACTCAAAAATGTTGGTGCTAAATATCAGAGAGCTATCACTACTATATTTCATGACATGATGCATAAAATAATGAAAGATTATGTTGATGACACCCTAGCTAAGAGCATACACCGAGAGAAACATCTTGCAGATCTAGGTCCTATACTAGATCGCATGGAACAGCTCAGTCTGAGGCTCAATCTTAAGAAATGTGCATTTGGCATAATATTTTGAAAATTGCTTGGTTATATCATCTCTTCCAAAGGCATCAAAGTGGATCTTGTGAAAGTATAAGCTATCATGGAAATTTTTCCACCAAAGAATATCAGACAAATGAGAGGACTTCAAGGCCGACTACAGTCTATCTAGCATTTCATCTCCCAACTAGCAGACAAGTCACAACCATTCACCAAGACTTTACACAAGGTTGTGACTTATCACTGGAACAAAGAATGTGATGAGGGGTTCCAATGAATTAAATAGTATCTTGTGAACCCACCAATATTGATGCCTCCTATTCATGGGAAACCTCTTATACTTTAGATATCTGCTATAGATACATCATTGGGTATCCTATTGGCTCAAGAAGATCAACACACCAAAGAAAGGGCTATCTATTACATTAGTAGAACTCTGGTCTCATATAAAAAAAAATATTTTTCTATAGAGAAGGCTTGCCTTGCAGTGGTATTTTCTTCACAAAAACTATGGCACTATATGTTGGCTCACACTACACACCTAATTTCTAAAATTGATCCTCTGAAATATTTGCTCAGTAAAGCTACCCTCATGGGTAGACTAGCTAAATGGGTCATGCTTCTCAGTGAATTTGATATTGAGTATGTAGAAAGGAAATCCATCAAAGGACATGCAATTATAGATCAATTGGCAGAAGAACCTCTAGTAGATCATCAACCATTGCACATTGAATTCCTAGATGAGTCCATATTACTCCTCACACATTGATCCTGGACTATGTTCTTTGATGGTTCATTTTGCCAACATGGGTCAGGTGCTGGGATACTATTCATTACACCTCAAAGGTAGTCTTTACCAAAAGCATATAAGATGTTGTTTCCTTGTACAAAAAATATTACTGAGTACAAAGCCTTAATCAATGGTATGAAGATCGCCCTTGAGTGTCGATTAGACAAACTCAATATGCTAGGACATTCACCGTTAGTCATCAATCAAGTAAATGGTATCTATTAGACAAAGGATGACAAGCTGGTGCCTTATAAATGGTTGGTTGATGACCTCAAAAAGTATTTTGTTCGTATCACATTTCAACAAGTTCCAAGGGTAGAAAATAAAGTAGCAGATGCCATGGCTACTCTTGCCTCCATGCTACAGATGCCAAAAAATGATTTCTGACATGAATTCCTAGTGGAAACATTATGCTACCCAGCCTATGATTCCCCTGAATCCCAGATGATCTGTTCTATCATTGGAGATGACTCATCTCACTACCATCATATATTTTCCTACCTTTGTGACTAGATTGTCCTGGACCCTTACACATGGAATGAGAAGTATGACTTAATCTGCAGTGCTTCATGGTTTGTCATCATAGCTAATGACTTGTATAGGCATGATCTAGATGGTACCCTTCTTAGGTGTTTAGAACCTGATGATTCCAAACATGCGTTAGTAGAGGTGCATGAAGGCATATGTGGGTCTCACTCTAACAACCTGCCATTGGCCCGTAAACTTATTAGAGCTGGTTACTATTGGCCTGATATGGAAAAAGAAGCTACACAGTTTGTTAATTCCTACAAATAGTGTCAACTACATGGTAATCTAATTCATGCTCCAGCCAAGGAGCTCATTCCCTTCATTACTTTTTGGCCATTTCGACAATGGGCCTTTGACTTGGTGGGTTAGATTTATCCCTCATCCTTAAATGGACATAAGTTCATCATCACAGCTACAGACTATTTTACCAAGTAGGTGGAGGCAGCCCCTCTCACCATTGCCAATGGAAAATTAGTAGCTATGTTCATTCTCAACTATATCATCTGCAGGCATGGTGTACCCTCAACAATAATCACTAATAATAGGGGGCAATTCAAAAAAATGATTTGACAGAGCTATGCTTTATGTTTAAAATTACTCAGCATTGGTCTCCCATCTATTATCCTCAGGGTAATGGATAGGCGGAAGCATCCAATAAGACAATCCTCAAAATCCTACATCGCACAGTACATAAATCTGGATGAGATTGGCATCTATGGATCAATCCATCTCTTTGGGAATACATGACAAGCATAAGAACACCAACAAGGGTTATGCCCTATGCTTTGGTTTATGGAGTAGATGTTGTGCTACCAATTGAGGTTGAGATTCCTTCTCTATGAGTCTCTCTAAAAGGCCTCATTACTTATGATGATAACATAATATCTTGGCTACAAGAGCTAGAACTACTTGATGAATGTTAGCAAGTGACATTTGATCACCTTAGAGCATATTAGAAAAGGATGTCCAAGAGCTATAACAAGAAGGTTAGACCAAGGGATTTCCAAGCGCGTGACCTCATTCTAAGGGAGAACCCTAAGAATCAACAACATCAGATCCAGAAAGGAAAATTTGAACCAAATTGGCTCGGTCTGTATGTTGTCAAGGCAGTATTTGGGTCTGGCACCTATCAAATTTCTACTACTGAAGGAGAGCAACTCAAAGAGCCCATCAATGCTCTTCATCTGAAACATTTCTACAGCTGAGACATCTCCAATATGCTCATGTATATAGTAAAGTCCTGAAAAAATTCTAAAAATCTGAAAAAGTCCTGAAAAAGTGATCATCTTAGTGAAAACCTAGCGATAGGTGCTTTGATGTATCTCCAAAAAAAATTATATATTCCAAAAATTAAAAAAAAATTAAAAAATTGAAAAATACAAAAAAAAGAGAAAAAGAGAAAAGGTGCCATTGATAAAAACATGGTAAACAGGTGTCATGGTAGGAAAAAAAAGTATTCTACCAAGAAGGTGAAAACCTGGTAAATAGGCACCTCTTGTTCCATAATGCTATATCTATCACATCACCACTTGGCTTTAGGCTTTTTCTTTCCTACTTTCCTACTCTCCAACTTGCATTTGCTTTATTCATGCTTTCAGTTCCCATCAAGACACCAACTTACATGGATTGAAACTGGTCATACTCTTGAGGAAACCCTCCTGGTCTAGGGAGCATCATCCTATTACCTTTTGGGATCTACTTTGCGATAGTCACCAGTGGTTCTCACTATGTCTACCTATTGTCACTTAGCTTATACTGAGTTCTCTCTTCTTGAGAATCTCCCTCACATCAGTCACTGGTGGTTCTTACTGCATCTGCCTACTAATGTCTAGCTAGTCCTATGATCTCTTCACTTGAGAATCTATCTCATGTTAGTCACTAGTGGTTCTCACCGTGTCTCTCTATTGTCACTATACTATTGAGAGTCCTCACATCCGTTACAATTGGAGTTATACCCAAATGCTCTATCTATCATTACTTGGTCTTGACATTTATTTATTTTAGTTTGTAGATAGCTTTCGGTCACTTTCATGACACTTTGGTTCCTTTGCGAACCCTATTGACTTGACAATGGTTCAGTGACATACACCTAAGGGAAACTAAATATAGTTTGTCCTTACAACATATGTCAATTCATTCATCATTACTTGGGGGCATGGGTCCCCTATTTGATCACATCTTTGGTTTACACCCGAGTCATTAATCTTGTCACTTTTACAGGACAACTTGCTACTGACACAAACTAGTGTTTTTCAACACCACCATAAACAGTGTTTTTTAACACTATCTTTGGACACATCTATTTTTTTCAACACACATCAGATATCTCAAACGTAAACATCTATCGATAACAATAAAACACAAGGCACTCACAAGCACAACAGTGTTTTTCAAACATCTCTAAACATGAACATATTCAAAAACTTTGAAACTGGCTGAGCTATGATTGAATCTTTCTTTGTATGCTATCTATTCTCATATATTTCATTGATATTTTCTTTGTCTACTACTTTTTTGTGTAGTCCCGATAATCTGGCAATGTCAAATAAACAGGGTGTATGTTATAAGAGCTCCCGCACTAAGGTGGAAAAGCCTCACATCCCTTAATCTTGTTTATTTGTATGCCATGGTGAGGTCGGTACTATCTCCTTGACTATTATTTCTCTATTTGTTTACACACAATCGCACTCATGGTTATCTTAGCTTTAAATGCCTCAATACTAGTGTACTCTTGCAACATTAACTAGAAACAATGTTCAGGTCATCTTGGCTTCTATGCCCTGGTGCTTATGTTCGTTTCCTACATTTGTTCTGATGAAATTTATATTCATATCCTTATGGTTGCATTGTGGCGCCAGTAAGGGTTGTATCAACTTCGATGTTCCAAAAAATTCTCAATGATGATGATTTTGTGATGGGTCTCACAACCATGTCCTAGAATTGCACTTTCATATTGCATCTAGCATAGGATTGCATTTTCATTCTAGACTTGCATCATGGTAGCGATTCATTGTTCACTTCATTGCGTTCTCCTAGATTTTTTACATTGCAAAGTTCTTCTTTAGCCTCTTGGCTTCATCACGACTGCCCAAGTGTTTGATCCTTGCTCTCACTCTTCAATTCCAAATGCTTTGAACTGGAATCTAATTTTCAAAAGTGCTTTTTTCGGGATCGAAATCAAAATTTGACACTTCTATATAGATCAAAATTGCATTTTACAATTTTTGGGACTGACGTGATCGAACGCTTGTGTAGTTGACTTTTTGATGTCTCTTTCTTGTCAAAATCATATCTAATCAACATTTTCTCAATTCTTTGACTTTTTTCCTCAAAAATTCAACTCTAGTCAACTCTAGTCAACCCTAGTCAAACTTGGTCAACCAGACCTCCAAATCTATAAAAATTGATTCTGAATCTTCTGAATTCTTCCATAATCTATACTTAGTTCTTCTTGATCTCTGATTCAACATCTATCTATGATTTCTCGCTCTCAATCATCATATGATGTGTCATCTTTCCATTTTTCTCTCGAGGGGGCTGGATGATTACATCATTGAATCTATTCCAATCAATTTGATCTAGATTTAAAAGTCCTCATTGCTAGGGGCATCTCATCACTTGGGGCATGTTCAGTTTTTTGTACCTCACAGTCAAAATTGGATACTCTACAATCAATAAGGGCATCTTTTCTCCTTACATCTTGTCATTTATTAGGTATCAGGGTATTCTAACCCAGATCCCTAGGGATCAAGCTTCATTCTAGAGATGATTCTTGAAAACTCATCTACTGGGAATTGGGGCAATCTAACTCTAACTCCTGAAAATCAAGCTCCATTCTGGAGATGATTTTGAATCTCTATTGACTATCTTTTAGGACAAGTATCAGGGCATTCTAACCCCGACTCCTGAAGCTTGAGCCTCGTTCTGAGACAGTCTTGTGAAAGATATAAATCTGACCAATGTCTGGGCGATCTAACCTAGATATTGGGGGACTAAGTTTCATTCTGGAGGTAGTCCCAAAATCTCTATTAACTATCTTTTGGGATAGGTATCGGGGCATTCTAACCTTGAATCCTGAAGGTTGAGCCTCATTCTGGGGACAGTCTTGTGAAAGATATCAATCTAACTAGTGTCTGGGTGATCTAACCTAGATATTGGGGTACTAAGCTTCATTCTAGAGATAGTCCCAAAATCTCTATTGACTATCTTTTGGGATAGGTATCAGGGCATTCTAACCCTAACTCTTGAAGGTTGAGCCTCATTCTGGGGACAGTCTTGTGAAAGATATCAATCTAACTAGTGTCTGGATGATCTAACCTAGATATTAGGGGACTAAGCTTCGTTCTAGAGATAGTCCCAAAATATCTCTTGACTATATTTTTGGACAAGTATTAGGGAAATCTAACCCTGAATCCTAAAGGTTGAGCCTCATTCTGGGGACAGTCTTGTGAAAGATATCAAATCTATTAGGTATCAGGGAATTCTAACCCAGATCCTTGAGGATCGAGCCTCATTCTCGAGATGATTCTTAAAATCTTAATCTATTAGGTATCAAGGAATTCTAACCCGGATCCCTAGGGATCAAGATTTGTTCTGAAGATGAGCCTTGAAAAATCTATTTGACCGATGTCTTGACAACCTAACCTAGAATTTGAAGAGTCAAGCTCTATCCTAGAGATGGCTCTAAAATATTCATCAATCAATCTTTGCATCACCAATGTCCAAATCTATTCTTATGTGCTTAAGGCATTAGACTATTCTTTGAATCAATGCACTGCTCACACATCAATTCAAAGAGGGGAAAAATGTAACACCCCAAAATTGACATCTTGCAACCCTAACCAATTTTGTTTCATTTATCATTCTTCTGAATCATCAAAGTCCTATTGTACTAGGAAATTCTGAGTTCTGACTAACTCTACTCGACCTGAGTGTCAAATGTAGAAAATCCTAAATTTGCATTAATCATAACATTATATTTAATTCCTAAATATCTATTGGCTAAACAAACCATATGATTGAATTAATTTAATTATAAAGTCCTAGCACTTTAATTAAATTAAATTCACCCCTTTTAGCTAAAACACATAAAAAGCAATTAAATAATATTTAATTATTAAATAAATATCCTCATTTCAATAATTGAATTTAAATATTCAAATAACTGAGAAAAACATATTTATGAGGTCATATTCTATTTAATTAGTTAAATATTCTCTCAAAAATCTTATCTTCAGTTCAGAAATAGAAGTTTTGAATTAACTATGCTTTAAAGAGAAAGAAAACAGTTAAAATCATAAATAAAATAATTGAATCAAAAGGAAAACAGTTAAAGAAAAGGGAAAACAATTTATTGATTTCTTTTAAATAAATCTTTCTACTTTGAACTGGCTTTTATATCTGTTTTATTTTCAAAAGGGAAACTTTCTATTCTGAGCAGGCTCTCAATCTATAAAAGAAATCTCATTCCTCATTCAAAACCCTTCCTAAATTTCTAGTCATATGCATTGTTAGAATACTGAATTGTTGCTACATTCTTAGTTCATAATCTCATATAGAATAATCTCATTTTTCAATAGATTAATTTCAATTTCTAGAATAATCTCATTGAAATCATGGCATAGTTTTAATCTCATTTCTAGTTTAAATGGATCATTTAGATTATCTTGCATGTTTCATTTCTAGATTAATCATTGCATTGCATTCATGGAAGCATAAATCCTTCATTCTAGATTGGTCTATGGTTGTGAGACTCTCATTCTGAGAGCTATTTCAAAACCTTGTCTGGATAGATGGAAACATGTCAAATCATACAAACAGGCAAGATGAATAATCTCATATTCATTCTTGTGTGTATCTGATGAATAAGGACTATGTTGAAGTGTATGGTTGATTAAAAAGGCCAAATTTACCACATACAATTACCTTACCAATGTGCAATCTCATCAAGTGCCCATTGTAGCTTCTCATAACTCAACCATTTCACTAGGTCTTCTTGTTATCTCCTCTTTTCAAATCTTCTTCATCTATCAATTGATATGGCACTTTACAAGATAACAACTGTCTTACCAGTTAAGGTTTGACATCAATGGAAATATAATAATTGTTTCAATTGTAGCTTCTAGTAGGTTTTATCCACAGTAATATTCCAAAGGAACTTTTGGATTATTTCAATAGTATCAACAATTATTCCAAGGATTTTGAAAAGGGAAATAAATAAAATGGGAATGGTTTGCTAATGAGACTTAAACAATTGAATATTTCCACCCCGACTTATTAATTTATGTCTCCACACCTCAATTTATTTTCTACACTATCTCTATAAGATTGTTGCAATACATAGGATAAGGGAATTTGACTATTAGCAGAAACCCCAGATAGGAGTTTGGGAGGGTAGCAACATTACATCCCAAGACTTGATTAATATTAGTTTGAAGTGAATTTCAACATTCATGAAAAAATAGAGTTTACTCTTATTGTAATTTATCTATTTTCTAGATATCTTAGCATAATTATCCAGGATCTTCTTCCACCTTCTAGCCTCATATAAGTAAGCTTCTCCAAACATGATAGTATCATCAACAAACTGTTGATGATAAAATGGTTTAGGTTGAGAAGCAACTCTCACTTCTCTTAAAACATTGGACCCTCTTCGTTTCTTTATATTAGGAACCAAGACTTCATTCACCATAATGAAAAGGTAAGAAGAGAGGGGAAATCCCTTACTAAGACCTTTCCCTATATAAAAAGTACCCTCTAGGAGAACCATTAACAAGGACATAATACATAGGAGTGGAAATATAGTTTAATATCATATTGAAATTTTGGCTTTGAATCCATACTTCTTTAGCGCTGCAAAGAGAAATTGTTGATCAATTCTTTTATAAGCCTTAGATATGTCAAGTTTCAAGATCAAACCATATTTTTAATTTACTTCCATAAAGTGAACAATCTCATGGGTCAATATAACAACATCAAGAATATTTCTCCCACCAACAAAACATGTTTGGTTGTGTGAGATAAGTTTATCCAACACTTTCTTAAGTCTATTCACCAGAACCTTAGGAAGGAATTTTTATTTAAGGTATTGCACAGGATTTTAGGTCTACAGTCCTACATATATTGAGGATTATCTAACTTTAGAATAAGTTAAATATAGGTAGACTTAAGCCATTTTATAACCTTCCTAGTTTTGAAAAAATCTATCACTGCATTAAATATGTCTTCCTTAATAATATACCAGAACTCCTAGAAAAAGGCTGGAGGGAAGCCATCAAGACCTAGGGATTTAGAGGCTCCAAAAGTAAAATAAAAACATTTTTAACTTGTTGAAAGGAGGCTTATTTCCATAGTTTTTTTTTATATCTTCTTTAGTAATTAGACATGGGGTGGCATCAAGCAAACCTTCAGGATCCAAGAAGATATTATTGGTATTGCCTTGGAAATTAGAAAACAAATTGACCACCTCATAAGAAATAACTTCTTCATCCTCCAAAATGATCCCATTAGGCATCTGTAACTTCCTGTTTTTGTATCTTCTTTTGTGCTTTAGAGTGGATTAATTGAAATTTTTTGTGTTTTTATATCCCTCTACTGTCCATTGAATTCTATTTTTTTGCTTCCAAACTATCTTCTCTTTCTTATTAAGTCTATCCCAATGATACCTCATAACTCTCTCCTACTGATATATATCCATATCTATTTTTCCCTTCTCCATCCTCCCTTTAATTTCATTAAGCTCACTAGAAATTTCCTTTTTCCCATAAAATATATTACCAAAGGAAGATCAGTTCCAACATTTAACCTTATCTTTAATGATTTTAAGTTTTTTGTAGACTTGGATCATGGGGGAGCCACCACAAGGTGTTTTCCACTATTTTTGAACTAGACTACGGAAGTCATGATGAGTAATCCACATAATTTCAAACCTAAAGGGTGTGGGTCATTTTCTGTTACCATCCATCCAATCTAAGATTAGGGCAATGTGATTAGAACCAGTTATTGGATGAGCAGTAAGATTAAAGTCTACAAGATTCAACTAATTTGAGGAAAGGAGGAATATATCCAATCTAACATAAATAATATTATTCCATTGTCTTATATTAGACCAAGCAAACTTTTCACCTTGCAAATCAGTATCCAACATTCCCGTAGTAGTAAGAAAGTCACCCAAATCTAACATACTCTTATTAAACTCTTAAGTACCACCATATTTATCCAAGGTAAAAAGAAGAGAGTTTAAATCCCCCATTATCCATTTACTAGATCTATTTCCCAAGCTTAAAGAAGCCAGGGAATCCCATAGGGATATCTACTAAGATATAACATTTGGAGCATAGACATTAATCAAGTTCCAAGAGATACTAGAATCAACAGTTTTGAAGGAGATAATCAAATTACATTTAGAGAAGTGAAACATAGATCCTATTAAATTACCAGGATTCCATAATATGTCTAGCCCACTAGAGGCACCAATAGAATCATTGAAATCCCACTCCACTCCTCACCAAATATTATTGACAATCTTCTTAAATCCTTCTTTATTCATTTTAGTTTCTTGTAGGATCAGGATATCATTTTTTTTCTTGTATGACACATTTCAACATGTGTTATTTCTTATGGAAATTTAAGCCCCTCATATTCTAGATAATATCTATATAATTAAATCTATAACTCATCAACCAACAAATTGGTTGCATGACCACCCCCCTCCCTCCCACCCCAAAACAAGAGAGATCTCATTTCTTCTTCTTATTAACATCAAAGAACCCATCCATGGTTCTCTATTTTTTCTTACCACCTCTTTAGCTATCACTCTTTCCCTTCTTTCCTTTCATTTTGGTCTACCTTGTTTAAAATCATTACCCACATCTATATTTTTCTTCCCTTTTCCTTTCCCTTTAGCAACAATGCAATAAAATTCGTTTCCATCATCTTCTTCTAATAATTTTGTTTGATTATTCTTAGAAAAATCCTTCTAGTTATCCTAGGTCATGACATTCATCCATTGTAGATATGTTTAGTTGAACAAACCATTCTATTTAGAGATCCTTCTTGAATTTTTTTTTTTGGGGGGGGGGCAGGGGAAAAGAAATTCATTCTTTCAACCTCCATTACAAATACCTCTTTATTATTCTTTTCACTTTCACTATAATTCTTCTTATCTAATATCAAAGAGTCTGGGTGGATAACAACAACATGTTTCTAGGTATTCTAGGTAATCATTAGCTCAGGCACTTCATAAGGATATAAATACAATGATCAACATGATCATTCTTACTTGAGTCAAGAGAGTCCAAAAAATCCTCATTAGAGGGGGGAAAATTAGATAGATTCTCTTTTCCAAATTCTAAAGATTCACCTTGTGGCTTCAGATGTTGGTTCTTATTTGATATGGAGGTTGGATGAGCCAATTATTGACTCATTCTCCTAGTCCATACAAGAGAATTTAGGGTTTCTTCTCTGCACACCTATACACCTTTAGGATCCTCAACCACTTATGATTCCCTAGTTACTCTATCCAACCCAACTATCAAGAAACATTCAACAAGCCAAGTCTTCTACTTGGTACATACTAGCTTCTCACTCACTGGCCCTTAAGCTCCATTAAAGGCTTGCAACCTCCTTCTACAAATGGTAATCTTGTAGAGGTGTGGAGGTGTCTTGGAAAATTCCAATTCAATCAACTAGGGGTGTTTGGAGTCCCACTTAGTTCAATTGGATAGTCAATTTCCTCATTTGGTCACAAAATAGGCCTAAAGGCTAGTAGCCCTATTAGGTCTCCCGTTATGAGAAAATAGGAATTTTCTCTACTTCCTTCCAAAGTAAACTTGTAATCTTTCTTGGGATTCTTGGATCATTTTCTAACCCTTGAATTATTTTTGGGGTCTTGGGGTCTCCACCATCCATATAGTACCCTAACTCAAAATGAGTGGATTTAAGGGGTTTTGAGGTCTTCTCTGGCTTCTTGAAAAAGATGAATGTATTAGACCTTCAGCTAGATTGGAACAAACATTTCTTATTCACCAAATCTTAGAAATAATCCTAAATTAATTCACCAAAAGGAAAATTGATCCTAGGTTTCAACTTGTGCAAGTTATGCTCTCTACAACTGTCTCCACTAGCCAGGCTCACCATTGGATTGCCTAGGGAAAGACATTAAAAATCACTCCTCTATATTTGAGGGCCCAAGATCCTGCACAAAATATGTACATGGATTTTACTCACTATTCCCAAGAGGGCATATAGAATGCACAGTGGGATAGTGAGTTAGACTTCCATCTTTACAAACTGTCTGGATTGAACTAGAGACAGTGCCAAACACAATATATTTACAAAAGACAAAGAAAGAACCTCATAATGCCTATGTACTTGCACAGAAAAATAGGAAAGCATCTAAACTAATCCATGCATGATCTAAAATATAGGATTCAATCCATTAACTACCTACTGTAACTGAAAAGAACTAAATTCCACACTAAACAAGCAAACTTCTTTATTTATCAAAGCTTACCTCATACAATTTGATTTCTAACCCTGCATTTAGGTCAAGACATGCCTTTAATAGATTAGTTGAGTAGCTGGCTGTCTCTTAGGGCACTATGTCATCAAATTTCATATTTTGACAATGTTGTCCGAGCAACATTTGAAAATTGCAAAAGTTGCAAATTGTAACTTTTACATCTTTTTGACAACTTTTCCAATTTCCACAAAATGAGTTCAAACTCTCATAAAATCTTACCATAGACCCGAACCATGGTTGAAACATGGTTCTAACCATATAATTTATTTTAAATTCTTATAATTTTAATCTTTTCATCTCCAATTTCTACTGTATGTATGTCTGATTTTTGTCAAAAAGAAACATGTAGTATTTTGGGCTTAGGTTTTGGCTCATTTCTTGAAATTTGAAAAAATAGTTTCTTTTTTAGAAACTAGGCTATATTTTATAGAATTAAAAAAAAAAAGTGTTATGATTTTAAATTAGTTTTTAATTATTTCTAGGGGGACCGAACATAAATTTCATGTCTTCAGGATGTGTCCAATTAGAAAATTCATAAAAAATCATATATTTAGGAAAAAATTAGCAGAAAAATATAGGATAAAGTATGTGGTGTTAGCTAAGTTCTCACAATAGTGATTCAAAAAATTCAAAAAAAAAAAGTTTAACATTTTAGGGGGAGCATACTAGACAATATGTTATGTATTTTCACAAAAAACAAGACCACTTTTTGCGATCCCCATTTTTTAGGGCCTTAAACTCCACCATCTTTAAAAACAATAGTAGTTTAGAAACTAGATTTGGAGTACTAAAACTCTTGTTCTTGTCGCATCTTGAAATTTTGAGTCCAACAATCTTCAATTTCTTGTCAAATTTTAGATTTTTCTAATTTCATAAATAAGGTGGCATCTTATACCCCCTTTTTGGTCTCCATCTTTATGCACTTCCCCAAAACCAAGATAAAAAGAAATCAAAATGCACTTATGATGACAGAAGTGGTCCAAACTAACAAAATGATAGCTAAAAATGCTTCCAAATTTTTTATCAAGAGTCACATACCCCATAATCACCTCGGTAATTTTCGTCCATGGATTTGGAAGAGATAGACGATCATAACCCCGATCAATAGATTTCCTTTATTTTTGACATTCGCAAGGAAGGAGAAAAAAGTCCAACACCTCAGAAGCTGATTTCTTCTCTCTATAAAATTTGGAATGATCATTTAACATATTAAATAAAAGCACAACAAGGTCCTCATCAAAAAAAAATCCATCCCATAAGCCTAAATAATATCATCCTTACAATGCTCAACAAACACCTCGGTGATAAGGGCATCAACACCATGAAGTTTCTCAATGTAGGGCACTAAACCACCTACAAAAATGACACTCCAAATAGCCTTAATGTTTTGCAAATTTTCATACATAGTGAGATCCATCTTATTTTTGTCCCCACCCATTGCCACACCAAAAAAGCATTGTAAAATCGGCAATGAAAGAAAAGGAATACACAAAATGAAACTCATCCATCGAGTGATTAAAGAACCCAAACTGTCACCAAGCCTTCATAAGTACAGGGGAAATAATCCCAAGTTATGAATTAAATGGCCACCTATTTGTATCATCACACAAGAGAAAACTAAAATCTATTGGGATTGTTATACTATGTGGAAGTGTTGGCATTGGCTATCATTGATGTCAAAACCTCTTACCAATAGTTTGGGTGTTTCAGCTAGTGTTTGACATATCCTGCTATTTATCAATGGTGCGAAAAGAGTTTTTGTTTATACACAAGGGAGATTCAGAATGATGACATCTCATATTTCTTAGTCCATGAGAGGTGGACCAGTGTATCAGCCACAACCAAATTCAAGTTTTAGTCCTATTGGTGGTAACAACTATTTTGTGTATCCATATTTTGGTCATGGTGGTGTCATTCAGATGGCTTTGGTAAATGCAACATGTATTGTAATATCCTCATTCTGACCTATCTGTAGATATCATTGTAGCATGTTATGTTCTCTTATGTATGTCCTAGATCTAGGACTGATACTATGAATTAAATGTAAATGTATATGTTTTGTATTGGTGATATCACACACTTGGTATATAGATGACATATGTAATATCGTATACCATTATAAATAAAGTTAAACCATTTGCATCCAAAGTGTGTTTGTATGCATGTGTGGCTTATGTGTGTGGAGTATATGTCAAGTAACTATGAATTCTTGTGAAGGAGATTTGTATTCACGTAGAGTAGTATGTAGATCTTAGAGGTGGATTGCACTCCTTTTCATATCTTCTAGAAGTGATCCCATGTGTATGAGTAGTGAGCCCTTGTATATTGAAACTGAGCCCTTATGTATCAGTAAAAAACACTTTGTATTGAAAGTGAGCCCCTTTATTAATATAAACTTGACCGACAGTGAACATTTATAGCTGTGAGACTCTGTATCAAATCACCTTTCTATGTCACCTTAACAAGTGTTTTTACATTGCATGACAATTAGCTTCTCTATGGTTTTACCCAATTTGGGGTTTCTAGATAAAATTTTGTCTTCTTTGTTTTTGTGTTCATGTGCATTTCATGTTTATATATTTTGTGGATGTTTAATAAGCTAAACCAATAAATTTTAAGTTGTTGTAGGATCTATTTAATTGTTAAATGGAATAAAAAAGGTTTTGTAAAGTTATGTGGGAATAACTGATTCACCACCCTCTCATTTATTTGGCATGTTCAATAATTGGTATCATGAATTGTTCCCTTGACCATAGAGCTTAACCACTTGACATAGATCTTGGAAGTTTGAATAGATGGAAGAATGTTTCTACTCAAAAGAAGATTGGTAGATCATGTTGAGTGATATTGAAGGTATTGAATCAAAAAATAAAGAACTGAAGGAAAACTTGATGGAATCAAATACCTGCATTGCTAAACTAAGAGATCAGATTAAAAAATTCAAAGTAAGGCACAAAGAAGTTAGTCAAGAGTTAAAATAATCAAAGAACATAATTGTAGAAGTAGAACAAGAAATAATGAAGAGATAGCTATGCAGATCTGATTCTCGAGATAAAAGTAGATGATGAACAAATTTAGAGAGAATATCCCATCAGATCTGTATCGTTGTACAAATCAAAGAATTCTTGGATAAAATGGTTTGAACTGGAAAAGGCATTAGAGGAATGGAAATTGACTAAAGAAAATTTCAAGGAAATGATAAGGAATGTTAGTAATAACTGAGAGGGGGGGGTGAATCAGTGGCCTCAAAAATTTATTCTTCAAACTTAACTACCAATAATCTACTATATAGACACTCGTTCATTCCTACTTTTGGAGTTCACCTCTTCGATTGATCAGCTCTTCAAACTTTGTCTTCTCTACCTGGTCATGCACTATTTCAGTGGGGGTTCCAGTAGTTAATTCTGACAGTGTTTGCAACTTCATGCTTCGGAGATGCTTCTTGCTCTTTCTTGTTCCTTTCTTCGGGACTTTCCCTAGACTGGAGGCTTTGTTTCCTTCATCTAGTTCATCTCTTTTTGGGGTAGAGTTTTTCCCACTGGGTTTTCCCTATTCCCCCACTTTACAGAGATTTTGTTGTACTTGTGTACCTGATCAGGCCTTGTTGCTGGGACCCATCTTTCCTTCTTTCATAGCTGTGCTAGGTTAGCTTACCTCCTGAGCTTCACTTAAGGGGGGGTGTTAGAGTAATCACTTATTAATTAAATCATGTTGATTTGATTAGTTAAGTTGTTTTATTACTCTTTACTGCTTAAGCTTTCTCTTAGGTGCATTAATAATTAATTCTTTTATTAATTATTAATGTGCAAACCTAGCTTTTACCTTTCAGGGTTTTGTTCACCTTTT
>MU227846.1:1028690-1053334 GCA_018584345.1 Thuja plicata
AATAATTAATTCTTTTATTAATTATTAATGTGCAAACCTAGCTTTTACCTTTTAGGGTTTTGTTCACCTTTTTAAGGTTGAACTTTATAATTATTGTTCATTAATTCAGATTATAATTTTGCTCTCACATTTTGAGTAACTTCTAAGTTCTTCATCTTTTTCCTTCTTTATGCTTTCTTCCTGTAACATGTATTTTTCATGCAGTTGTTCTTGGGTGTAATTGGATCAGTATTTCTCAGATCCTTCAAGTATAACTATTTACCAAAACTGAGTAAATAAGTAGAGTATACTGATCAATCCAGTGTTAACTATGTCAGATACAAAACAATAAAGAAATAAATCATACACACATAACACATGAATTTTTAATTTGGAAACCCTGTTAGGGTAAAACCACTAGGACTGGTACCCCAAATTTTCACTCTTATGAAGTGAGCCATGTTAGGAGCCAACCCTATTAAAGGTTACAAACACACGGTTAAGTGTGACCTTATTAGGGGATTTTATACATAGAGGTTGTCACTTAGTATCGGGCATCTATTGCTACCATCATTGAATCAGCCTCCTTATACTGTCAATAGGTATCGGGAAAATCCAATGCTACTTTCATGAATCAACCTTTCTGATACTCCTTGGGATGTACCTCAATATATAGAAGACCGTTAAGTCCTTCTCGGTTAAGATACTTGATGCTTCAATGATTAAACTGAAACACTATGACCTGTTCATATTGTAACTTTGAATTGCACATTTTCAAATCTATTTAAGTACATTACCTCTCTGATCAATGTATCAATTCAATCCATTTTGCTGCACACTTTCTTCTCTGTGATGTTGTGCTCACTGTTTGTCGGTGTCTGTAGAATTCCTTAGCTCTCCTTCAGCTTGATTGATCAAGACTACATGAAGTTATTCTTCATCAGTTTCTCTTCAGCATCCTCTTTCTATTCACTCCCCTTAATCCCATTTGTAAATGGATTAAGATTGTCTCTTATATAGACATGATATTCATAGTTTCTTGATTCTAGATTCTTGGTGTGAAAAAAATCCACCCAATTAGATTTAAAGAATAACTCCTGATTTGTCTCGTAATTATCTTCTTGCCAACTGTACAAATCATCTTTAAATCAATCACTTAACGCTGGTCAACTAAAACAAAGAAAACAACCAGTTAAGTCTATCTTTAGCTCTTGCCAGCTAGATATTTTTTCATTTTCTAAACTCTCTATTCTGTTGGTCACCTTTGTAGTTAGTCGTCAGTGACAACTGACAGTTCCATTGGTGTGACTCCAGTTAGCTTCAGGATGTCCATCTGTCGGGCAATATTGGAATTTTACTCGTCGGGCAACCTAATGATTTTTCTTGTTGGGCATCGTGTGGTTTTTCTTCATCAGACAACACTATCTTCTGATCATCGAGTATCACTGTGACTGTTCTTCTTTTCTCTGACCATCGATGTGCACTCCATCGGTGTTGTTTGTCACTAAGTGAGTACTTGAATTTTATGCATTGCTGAAAGCATAACCTTTGTTTTATTAATTCTCTAAAGTCTTTGGCATTATGTACATGACCGTACAGATGATATCAAGTTGACATCAATGAAAATACAATACATTAATTGATTTAGTGTCTTGCATTATCTTCAACTTAACATTATCAAACATTCAATCAGTTACATGTCATCAATCTCTCCCTTTTGCATTGATGGAAATATACTATCTTATCACACTATACTATTTCTAATACAATAGTTGAGATTCATCAAACTACTAATCTTTTTGTTATGTCAATCGATAAATCTCTGACCTTTGGTAAGATTTGTTTAAGCTTAGATTTGATTCTTGTAGCTCTCTTTGTTCTGATGTGTTGTGTCCTCTCCTTGTGTCAATTTCTCTCCTTTGACTGTTCTTCTCTTTTGATGTCTTTTTCTCTTGTCAACAACTCTCCCTTTGTATAATCTTTCCATACAATTTGCTCTCCCTAAGGATATAATCCTCCCTATTGGAGTAATGTGATAATGGATAATCTTTTTCTCTTTCCAGAAAGATGTGATAATATGGATAATTTCTCTCCCTTTGACAACAATGCCAAACAAATATTTTTACAAATATCTGACATTCATGTCAAACAATCATTTCTTTCCATCCATAATATATTCCTTGAATTTCCTTTATCCATCAGCAATACAACAATATGCTCTGGTGCTTGGTGAAGATATATACATGTCTTTATATAGATGTAGCTATGAAGTTCATCATTTTGCTTGCATCAACATTAATGATATTCTGGTAATATGTAGGCTGATGCAGCCTTCAGTTATTGTACTAACTAGTAGACAAGGGTTTGACCCCTAGTCTCTTTCTCAAGTACTCAAATGTATCCTTGGGCAGTGGCTTGGTGAAGATATCAGCTAATTATTCTTTGGATTGCACATACTCAAGTGTAACTTCCTTTGCTTGAAATTTTTCTCTCAAATAATGATACTTGATGGAAATGTGTTTAGTCTTGGAATGCATGAGTGGATTCTTGAAAATGTTTATTGCACTGGTGTTATCACAATAGATAATCACTGGTTCTAAGATCTTCATATGCATAGCTTCTAGTAACTGTTTGATCTATGCAATATTTGAGCAATTTGTTACAACAACAACATACTCTGATTTTGCAATAGACTGAGAGATGCATCCTTGCTTCTTGCCAATCCATGTGACAAGTCTGTCACCCATAAAGAATGCTCCTCCAGTTGTGCTCTTTTGGTCATCAAGATTTCCAGCCTAATCAGTGTCAGTAAACACCTTAAGTTCAAATTTTCCTTCCCTCCTATACCATAATCCATATTCCTCAGTATTCTTCACATATCGTAGAATTCTTTTCACAACAGTCATGTGTGATTCCCTGGGGTTAGGAAAAAATCTAGCAACAATTCCTACTACATGTGCGCCAATATCTAGTCTAGTGTGTACATCACACATGAGTTTTCCAATCATTGATCTGTACAAAGTCTAATTTACCTCTGTTGTCTTGTCCTCCTTTGTCAACTTACATCCAATATCCATCGGTGTTCCAACTGGTTTGGAATCTTCCATCTTGAATATTTTCAGGACCTCTTTAATGTATTTGGACCGTGTAATGAAAATACCTTCACTTTGTTGAATGATCTGTAGACCAAGAAAGAAGTTGATCTCTCCAAAGATAGACATCTCAAAATAATTTCTCATCTCATTAGAAAATGATTTTCATAGCATATCATTGCCTCCAAATATGATTTCCCCAAAAAATATTTCAGCAATCAAAGTGTTAGCCAATCAAAGTGTTAGCATAAGTATCTTCCTTTAAATAAATATTATTGTTTTCACTATTCCTTATAAATCCAATACTTATAAGATAGGAATTAATCCATTCATACCAAGCTCTAAGAGCTTGTTTTAATCCATACAAGGCTTTATGATGTCTACATACCATGTTTCTCTTGTCTGAATCTACAAACCCTTCTGGTTGTTCAATGTATACCTCTTCTTCAAGTATTCCATTCAGGAATGCAGACTTGACATCCATTTGATATACCTTGAATGCTTTGAATGCAGCATAATAAAGTAATATTCTTACACCTTCTATCCTAGAAAAAGGTGCAAAGGTCTCTCCATATTCAATACCTTCCTCTTGTGCATACCCCTTGCATACTAGTCTTTCTTTGTTTCTTGTGACTTCTCCATTCTCATTCAGCTTATTCCTAAATATCTATTACCGATGACTTTCTTGTCATCTGGTCTTGGCACAAGTGACAATTTCTTGTTCTTTTCAATCTACTCAATCTCATCATTCATAGCACTTATCCATTCCTCATTATCAAGTGCAGTATTGATATATTTTGGCTCAAACTCACAAATTAAACAATTTGAGTTTAAAGACTTACTTCTTGTTCTTGTACCAACTTTCTTATCTCCTATGGGCTAGATCTCTGGATGGTTCCTTCTTACATATATTGCAAGTATAGGTACAACTCTTTGTGTATCAGATTGATCATTATTTTGTCCTTCATTCTACTCTTCATCACATTGCACATTATTTTGATCATTATCTTGACCGTTGGTAATTTCAGTCTGACCGTCGGTTGCAACATTTTGTTGTTCTGGAATTAAGCACTATTTCTCAAGCAGAGTGTTGGGTTCTTCACAATATACAAACTTTTTGTATTCCTCTAGTTCTTTTGTGCTCTCAAGCTCATTATTTCTACAAATTCATCTATCTTTACATTTTCACTTTCAACAATTTTGTTAGAAGCCTTGATAAGACAATTATAAGCTTTGTTCTTGGTGGAACACCCTATAAAGATACCTTCATCACTTTTGGCATCAAGATTTCCATTTCTATCATCCTTTAAGATATAACATTGACTACCAAAGATTTTGAAGTAACTTACATTGGGTGTTTTACCATACCATAGCTCATAAGGTGTCTTCTTTGTGTCCTTCTTCAATTGTACTCAGTTCAGTGTGTAGACAGCAGTATTGATAGCTTTCCTCCAGAAGATTTGGGTGATGCCTTTCTCTATCATCAGTGTTCTAGCACAATCAACTATTGATCTTTTCCTTCTCTCAACAATCCCATTTTTCTATGGTGTTCTTGGTGCAGAAACCTATCTTTTTATACCATGTTCATTACAAAAATTAGCAAATTCATCTGATATAAACTCTCCTCCTCTATCTAACCTTAATCATTTCAAATCCTTACCACTTTGTTTCTCTACCATAGCTTTATACCAATTAAACATCTTGAATGCTTCAGATTTATCTTTTAGGAACATAATTGTCATCATTCTAGAGTAATCATCAACAAAGAGAATAAAATACCTATCTCCATAATAACTCTTTGTCTTCATTGGTCCACATAGATCAGTATGGACTAATTCTTGAATATCATCAGATGTATAGGTTTTACTTTTAAAACTAGACTTTGTATTTTTACCTTTTTGACAATTCTTGCACATGATGTTGTCGGGCTTTGTCATCACCGGTAAGCCTCTTACATTTCTCCTTCTGCTTATTTTCATCATGTTGTCAAAATTCACATGACACAATCTTTTGTGCCACAACCATATGTATTTGTTTCTAGTAATTAAAAAAGTGGTGTTAGTATCATTTAGATAGAATAAGTTACCTTTTGTCTGTTCACCGGTACCTATCAATCTTCCTGATTCATTTAATATCTTTGCCTTCTTGTTATCAAATGCTACTTTGTGACTCGAATTATTCAGCTAAGAAACACTCAACAGATTATAATTCAATCCTTTTACCCAATAAGTATTTTCACATTTAATCAAGTTTTTCAACATTGTAGTTCCTTTACCTTTAATTAGACAAGGTGTATCATTACCCATTCTTACTGTACCACCATTATAATACTCAAAAGTGTTAAAATTTTCTTTGTCACTGGTCATGTGGTGAGTGCAGCCACTATCTATAATCCAGATGTCATTCTTGCTAACCTTAGATATGAGTGTTGTTTCTTCATACCTTTCATCTTCATCTAAATCATCACAGCCACAAATACCATCTCGATGTCTTCATTAGGTTCGGTGTCATTATCTTCATCTTTGCAAACAACTAGGTAGCTAGCTTTCTTGCCTTTGTCCTTGTCGTCTTGGGTATCTCTTTTTTCTGATTATCAGTAACCTCTGTAATCTTTGTTATCACCTCTGTCAGATTTATTCTTGAAAGATCTGTCATTAACTCGGTCATTTTTTCTTCTGTTAGGGCATCTTGCAGAAAAGTGTCCAATCTCTTTACAATTAAAGCATACAAGTGGTAACTTGCCTTTGTATTTACCTTTGCCTCTCTGCATTCTTCTAGCCATAAGTGCTTCTATTTCATGTAGATCTTCTTCTTCACTTTCACTTTCACTATATCTTCTAGATGTGTTTCTATGAATTGATTTGCTTATTCTCATAGAAGAATTAAATGTAGACTCTATGTTTGGTAAGACACTATTATCAAATTTATTCATCTCAAATGAAATTAGTCTACCAATTAAACTATCAAGAGTAACTGTATTGTTTTCTACTGCTCTCATTTCTTGAATGACAGAAACTCTAATAGAATATATAGGCATTAAGCTTCTTAAGATTCTACTTACCACTGTCTCCTCTTCAAGTGTGCCTCCAAATCCTCATATAGCATTGACTACTTTTATTCTTGTGTTGTACTGTGTGATGTTTTCTCCTTCTTTCATTCTGAGATCATCAAAATTTCCTCTAAGTTTTTCTGCCTTGGCTCTCAGAACATTTGTATCACCTCCATGTACAAGCTTTAGTTTGTCCCACATCTTCTTTGCAGTTTTTCAATCCTTGACATCTTCAAATTTAGCATCAGAGAGTGAGGAAGAAAGATCTATAACCATGCAGATGTGCTCATGCTTCTCTCTCAATTGATCTACTGTCAATACTCCTATGGGAAACACATATTTAGTATCTAGGAATTGAGTAACATCATTACCAATACCTGATAAGTGGAGTCTTATCCTGCTTTTCCATGAAGCAAAGTTTTCTTTATTCAACTTGGGCACATCTCGCCTGTTCATCTTATGATCTTGACTTAGGTCTTGAAATATTCCTTTCTAAGAACACAAGCTCTGATACAAAATTTTTAGTAATAACTGAGAGGGGGGGGGGGGGAGTCAGTGGCCNCATCTCGCCTGTTCATCTTATGATCTTGACTTAGGTCTTGAAATATTCCTTTCTAAGAACACAAGCTCTGATACAAAATTTTTAGTAATAACTGAGAGGGGGGGGGGGTGAGTCAGTGGCCTCAAAAAATTATCCTTCAAACTTAATCACTAATCAATAAACCTTAGATTATTATGTCCCTACAAGTTGCATGCCATGAAATACTTATAATGATTAACTGTCTGTCGGCTTGCTTTGTCAATCCTTATTCTTTCTCTATTACCGATAAGCAATATAACTATTTACCAAAAATCAGTAAATAAGCAGAGTATACCGATCAGTCCAGTGTTAACTATGTCAGATACAAAAAAATAAAGAAATGAATCATACACACATAACACATGGATTTTAAATGTGGAAACCCTGTTAGGGGAAGAACCACTGGGACTGGTACCCCAAATTTTCACTCTTCTGAAGTGAGCCTTGTTAGGAGCCAACCCTGTTAAAGGTTACAAACACACGGTTAAGTGTGACCTTGTTAGAGGATTTTATACATAGAGGTTGTCACTTAGTATCAGGCATCTATTGCTACCATCCTTGAGTTAGCCTCCTTCTTAGACTGTCAGTAGGTATCAGGAAAATCCAATGCTACTTTCATGAATCAACCTTTTTGGCACTCCTTGGGATGAACCTCACTATATAGAAGACTGTTAAGTCCTGCTTGGTTGAGAGACTTCATGCTTCAATGGTTAAACTGAAACACTATGACCTGTTCATATTGCAACTTTGAATTGTAGATTTTCAGATCTATTTAAGTACATTACCTCTCTGATCAATGTATCAATTTAATCCTTTTTTCTCCACACTTTCTATTCTGTGATGTTGTGCTCACTGTTTGTCGGTGTCTGTAAAATTCCTTAGCTCTCCTTCAACTTGATTGATCAAGACTGTATGAAGTTATTCTTCATCAGTTTCTCTTCAACATCCTCTTTATATTCACTCCCCTTAATCCCATTTGTAAATGAATTAAAATTGTCTCTTATATAGACACGATATTTATTGTTTCTTGATTCTTGATTCTTGGCATGAAAAACAATCCACCCAATTAGATTTAAAGCATAACTACTGATTTGTATCATAGTTATCTTTTTTCCAATTGTACAAATCATCTGTAAATCAATCACTTAACTCTGGTCGAATAAAACAAAGAAAACAACTAGTTAAGTCTATCTTTAGCTCTTTCCAGCTAGATATTTTGTCATTTTCTAAACTCTCTGTTCCTTCGGTCACCTCTGTAGTTAGTCGTCAGTGACAACTAATAGTTCTGTTGCTATGACTCTAGTTAGCTTTGGGATCTCCATCCACTAGGCAATATTTGAATTTTACTCATCGGGAAACCTTCTAACTTTGCTCGTCAATCATCCTGTGGTTTTTCTTTGTCAGGCAACACTATCTTCTGATCATTGGGTATCACTGTGATTGTTCTTCTTTTCTCTGACCGTCGGTGTGCACTCCATCAGTGTTGTTTGTCACTAAGTGAATACTTGACTTTTATGCATTGCTGAAAGCATAACCTTTGTTCCATTGATTCTCTAAAGTCTTTGGTATTATGTACATGACCGTACAGATGATATCAAGTTGACATCAATAAAAATATAATACATTAACTAATTTAATGCCTTGCATTATCTTCAACTTAACATTATCAAACATTCAATCAGTTACATGTCATCAAAGGAAGAGTATAGAGTAGATAGAAAAGTTAGAATAGGAATTAATAAATTTGAAAGCATATTTTAAGGCATATAATATCAACACTATCTTGGAAAAATTGATGAACTTACCAGAAGAAATCAAAGATTAATAAAGTACATGATTGATCAGTGAAAAATAAAAATAAAATGAAAAAGGAAAAGAATTGAGGATTGAGGAAGATGCAAAAGTTGAGGCAACAAGTAATAATAAAAATACACCTACAAAGAGGTTATGGATGAGACAAGAAAATGCTCAATGGTAATTATATTTTAATGGTTGTTGTTACATTTGAAAAAAAATTAGTCATAAAGCAATAGATTTTCAAATGAGAAGAATTCAAATCCAAAACAATGCAATAAATATCATAAATTTGGTCATGAGGAGCATTAGTGCAAAATTTAAGTTTCTAATAAGGAAAACAAGAATATTATGAACATAATTTTTCATGGAAATTGTTGTGTATCATAGCTTTGGTCATAAAGCAAGTCAATGTAGAGCTAAATCATTTATATCCAGAAAAAGGAATGAGAATGGTTTCAAGTGTGGACAAAAAAGGTCACTATGCTAAATGATGCAAATTTGGAAAAACAAATACAAATACTATATGTGATAAGCATGCTATAGATTCTATTGGATCTCATAAAAATAGTATGGAATGCAAAAAGAAATCTGGTAGTATAAAAGTTTTTGGTGTAGGAGCACCTAGGCTAACCTCCATGTTTGTTCATTTTTTATTATACTTGACATTAGCCAAATAAAGATAGGTTAGTTGTTTTTGGACCATAGTAGGTCTTTGCATATGTAGGCTAATTGAGTTAGTCATTAGGACTAAGGTCACATCAATAGCCATTGTTAGTAGTATTTTCAAATTATTAGGCTTAGTTGTTAAATGCAAGGTTGGAGTCATGAATGTGTCCAAGTCACTTAAATGTGGACATAGAGATGCCATAGGGTCTTAAATGATCTTTATCCTCAAATTGAAGAGGTTAGAGGTCCTAAAATGTATGGAGAAGGCATGAATGAAAAGATGCCAAAAGTTGCTAAATTGTTGTCATGACAACATTTGCAATAATTGCAAATGTTGCATGGTACATGGTACATGGTTACATCAGATTCTCCTTGAAACTAGGAGTGGGGAATCGACCAAAAAGGCCCTAGAATGGTAGAAGAAGGAATCTAGTGTATGGAGAGACTCAGAAGAAGGAGTTAGTTTTTCATATTGTAACAAGTGTGAAGTGAATTGAGACTACAATTCTGAGTTTTTCAGTAATCTCAAGCATTTTGTGTTGACAGTCACATAGAATGGATTGAGTGCTTCAATATAATGATTTTTTTGTGTTCCTAGGATATTTAGAAGCACTTTTCATTTAGCGAGGTATCTGATTAGAGGTAGTATCCAGTCATAGTTACATTTTTTTATAACTAGGAGGTTCACTGGTCCTGTCCTGACCAGTCAGTCAAGTCATGGCTCCCCCATGAAATATAACCATGGGAAACACCTAAGGGAAGATGGAAATGTTAGGGGAGTTAGTAATGTACATAATTGTAGAGTTAGGAGTCTTAGAAGTGAAAGTTACTATTTTTAGATCCAAGCCTTAGGCGAGCATGCACTATCCAGTTACAGGTTTGGAGGAGAAATATTGAGCTTTCATGAGCAGGGGAAGAAGGTATTGTATGATCCAAGTACATGTGCGGTTAGGGTTTAGTGATACCTTGACATTCTAGGTTGGTTGAGTTCATGTGAATCAGTGAAGATAGGTTTTGAGTGAGTTTTGGATAGTGTTGCAGAGTGTCCTAGTTTTTAGGCCTATTAGCTCTATAAGACCTAGTTTATAGGAACCCCATGTACGGATAACTTAGGGGTTTGAGACTTACAAAATCCTTTGTAAAATGGAAAATGGTATTTGGATATGGTCTTAGATTTTTGAGATCTTTGGAAATTTTTTGCAAGAAGTTAGAAAAACACACTGTTTAGGGGTACAAGGAGATAAGCCTAATTAGGCCTTTTGAAGACACAAACTTGAGCTCAACTCAAAATTGAAAGGAGATTCCTCAAGATGGATTCAAAATTGATCAAATGCAATTTCTACATGGTTTTGGACACCCATGCAAGTGATTCATGAAAATTAGTGTGGGAATTGACACTTAGACCCTTCTAAGTGTAAGTTGGAGAAGTGGAGATTGAACTAACTATAGGGTGTTAGTCTTTCAAAGGGCGAAGCACAAGTGGAGACTCTTAGAGGAGAGTAGGATTAGGAATTAGTTAATGATCTAAGCCTAATAAGGACCTAGAGGAGATTAGGATTGTTGAAGAAGATAAAGAAGATCTTCTTAGTAGATTGTGCAAGCAAGTCCATTTGAACACTCACATCATATTGGTATCAGAGCTTGATTAAAGATTAGGCTTGTGGTGGATGTTTAATCCTATTGAATTAGTGGGAGAGAATACACCTGGAGGATCAGAAAAAAACAAAGTCATGGTGACTAATGCTGAGTTAGCCAAAAAGGTGGAAGAACAAGAAGAAGACAACAAGTCGTTAAGAGAAAGGTTGTCTCAAATGAAGCAACTCTTGGGAGAAGTCCAAGACAAAGCTGAGAAGATGAAAGAAAAAATTGATCAGAAAGAAGAAGAAGAAAGGGAGAAAGGAGTGGATATAGAAGAAGAAGCTCCAATCCGTGACCCTGTCAGTGACCAAGAACCCTTCTTAAAGGAATTGAAGGCTTTAAGTGGTAAATATTTGGAGGGTGTGCCACTATTTAGTGGACAAATGGATCCAGATTCAGTTGTGGATTGGTTAGACAACATAGAGAACCATTTTGAATGTGATGGTATCAAAGAGGCCCAGAAGGTGAATGTGGCCAAGTCAAGATTGAGAGGTTCAGCTCTCACATGGTGGAAGTTTGTTCAAACTGAAAGAGAGAAATAAGGAAAAAGTCCTATAGCCACATGGAAGGTCATGGTGACTAAGATGAAGCAGACCTATTTTCCTGATGATTATGAAGTGCATCTACATAGGAGAAGACATAATCTCAGGCAAAAAGACTTAGATGTCCAAGACTACACTGAAGAGTTCCAAAAGTTGTGCCTACAGTCACAAGTGGTTGAAGATTAAAGCATCAAGCTAGCTAGGTATTTGAATGGACTTAAATGGTCTATTCAAGAAGACACGAGTCTATTGAACTTCAAAACCATCGGCCAATGCTATCAAATGGCCTTGAAGATAGAAGAAAAAGGAAAGAGGAAGCAAGAACAAAGTTCTAAAGGAAGAGGTAGAGGAAGAGATAGTAGAGGAAAAAGAGGTGGCTATGGTGGGAGGAGTTCAGAATCAAGGACACAAGGAGAAGTCAAATACAATGAGCATCAAGAAGAAAGTTTCAATAGAGGTGGTAGAGGAAGGAACTCCAATTTCAAAGGTAGAAGAGGTGGAGAAGGAAGAGGCAATTACTTTTCCAATATGAAATGTTACCATTGTAACCAAATGGGACACCCTACCTATAGGTGTCCAGAGAAGAGTAGTACTTCTCAAGGAGGTAACAAGAGGAATAATTTGGTCAAAGAAGACACAAATGCAGCTGATAAACACCTTGAGGTGCCATTAAATTTAGAGGAAGGTGAGAACTTCATGATGAGGAGAACATTGATCAAGGAGCCAATCAAGGAGGAACCAAGCCAAAGGAGGTCTTTGTTTAGAATTAAATGTAAGGTGATGTGTAAAGTATGTAGGGTTATCATAGACTCAGGGTCTACTAATAATATTGTATTAGAGGAGGTAGTTAGGAAACTAAACATGACAAGGATACCTCATACTCATCCCTACAAGGTAACATGGCTCAATAAGGGACAAAAAGTCTTAGTGAATGAGAAAACATGGGTGGATTTCTCTATAGGGAGATATAAGGACAAGGTACTATGTGATATGCTACCCATGGATGCATGTCACTTGCTTCTAGGAAGGCCATGGAAATTTGACCACCAAGATATCCATGATGGAGTGAAGAACTCATATACTTTTAAGAAGGATAACATGACTTTCAAAAATTAGTCATTGTTAGAAGATGTAGAAGTGAAGATAGTTGGTCCCAATGTACTAATGGTGAGTGAGAAAGATTTCTTGGAAGCCATTGAAGAAGGAGAAGGATTTGGCTTTGCACTGATGTTGAAGCCCAAGGAAGTGGAAGACAAAACGGTGAAGAGGAAAGAGCTACCACAAGAGATACAGGAAATGTTGTAGAAGTATGGAGGCATTATAAGTGATGGACAACCATCAACCTTACCCCCTATAAGACCCATAAGACATAAGATTGACCTTATTCCTAGAGCTACCCTACCCAATAAGGAAGCCTACAAGATGACCACTCAAAAGAATGAGGAAATAGCTAGGAAAATTCAAGAGTTGTTAGAACAAGGTCTTATAAGGAAGAGTATTAGTCCTTGTGTTGTACCCTCAGTCCTAGCCCCTAAGAAAGGAGGTACTTGGAGATTATGTACTGACTCCATAGCCATTAATAGGATCACTATCAGATATAGGTTCCCTATCCCTAGGATTGAAGACTTGATGGATTGTCTAGGAGGTGCAAGGTACTTCACAAAGGTAGACTTGAAAAGTGGATATCACCAGATAAGGGTGAATGAAGGAGATGAGTGGAAGATAGACTTCAAAACCACTGAAGGGTTGTATGACTGGCTAGTCATGCCATTTGTCTTATCAAATGCTTCATCAACTTTTATGAGGTTGATGAATGAAGTACTTAAAGACCACATTGGCAAGTTTGTAGTGGTATACCTGGATGATATACTCATCTTTAGTAAGACAAGAGAGGAACACCTCAAGCATGTGGAATTAGTACTTAAGAGGCTACATGAAGAGAAGTTAATGATTAACTTGGAGAAATGTGAGTTCATCAAAACAAAGCTAGTGTACCTAGGATTTGTTTTTTCTCATGGTAATCTAAAAATGGACAAGAGTAAGGTAGAAGCCATTATGAATTGGCCTACTCTAAGGATAGAAATAGAGGTAAGGAGTTTTCATGGCCTTGTTCAGTATTATAGGAAGTTCATAAGGTAATTTAGTGCTATTTGTGCTCCAATGTTGGACACAATCAAAGGAGGAATGAAGACCAAGTTCATATGGAATTAACAAGCCACTAAAAGCTTTGAGTTGTTGAAGGAAAATATTGCTACCCAACCAGTGTTAGTCTTGCAAAGCTTTGAGAAAATTTTCATAATTGAATGTGATGCAAGAAACATAGCTATTGGGGCTGTCCTAAGCCAAGAGGGTAGACCAGTAGCATTTCGCTATGAGAAGTTGAGTGAAGAAAAGAAGAAGTATTCTTCTTATGAACTTGAGTTGTATGCATTGGTTCAAGCCTTGAGAAAGTGGAGGCACTACTTGATGCCCAAGAGTTCATTGTTTATTTAGATAATCAAGCCTTAAGTTTTCTGAATTCTCAAGAGAAGTTGAGCCACAAGCTCATGAAGTAGGTTGAGCACCTACAAGCTTACACCTTTAACATCAAACACAAGAAAGGTGTCCTCAATAAAGTTTCTGATGCATTATCAAGAAGAGCTCTTACCATCCAAGATATTTTGTTGAAGAGCATGGGAATAGATCACTTCAAGGATCTATATGCTGAAGATGAGGAATTTGCAGACATTTACAAGGTATGTGCTGAATACAAGAATCATTTCCATAGTGAGTATGTGGAATATACTTTGCTAAGTAACATTTCATTCAAATGCAATGGGCCATGTGTCCCTGGAGGTTCCATTAGGGAGAACATGATTCAAGAGAAGCACAATGGTGCATTGAGCGGTCACTTTGGGATCCAAAGACACAAGAACTAGTTCAAGGATTCTACTATTGGCTGAGGATGAATATTGATTTCAAGAGGTATGTAGAGAGTTGTATTGTGTGTCAAAGAGCCAAGGGTACTTCATAAAATTCTGGCCTTTATCAGCCCCTACCTATTCCTACAAGACCATGGGATTGCTTGAGCATGGATTTTGTAGTTGGGTTACCCAAAACAAGACAAGGCATGGATAGTGTTTATGTAGTTGTGGATAGGTTTAGTAAAATGGCTCACTTTGTGCCATGTAAGACCACTAATGATGCCAGCCAAATAGAATCTCTATTCTTCAAAGAGATAGTAAGAATCTATGGGTTACCTCAGAGCATTGTGTTTGATAGAGACACCAAATTTATGAGTCATTTTTGGAAGACTCTTTGGAAAAGATTAGGCACTAATTTATCCTTTGGATCTACTTACCATCTCCAAACTAATGGTCAAACCGAAGTGGTGAATAGAAGCCTTGGAAATATACTAAGGTGCTTGACAAAGGAGTACTGATAGGAATGGGATCAATGGATTGGACAGGCTGAGTATGCCTACAATGACACCATAAATAGATCAACAGGGAAGAGCCCCTTTGAGGTGGTGTATGGAATACACCCTAGAGGAGTCTATGAGTTGAGAGACTTGAAGGATGGAGTGAAAGTAGGTGGATATGTAGATGATTTTTCTTATGCCATGCAATAAATACATGAAACAGTCCATAAAACTTTGATAGAGAACACCTTGAAACATAAGGCAAAGGTTGATGAAAGTAGGAGGATAGTTGAGTTTAATGTGGGTGACATGGTGATGGTACATCTCAATAAATCAAGACTGTAGAAGGGAGTCCCTCACAAGTTGAAGATGAGAAGGATAGGCCCTTGTCCAATCATGGCTAAGTATGGTGATAATGCATTCAAAGTTGAACTCCCGGAAGACAGTGGAATGTCACCTATCTTCAACATTGCAGACTTAGTCCACTATAAAGGACTAGAGAAAGACTTGGATCAGAGTCTTCAAGAAGTAATTAGAGATGTGGAGGAGCTACAATTACTCTCTGCTACATTCACATGATCTAACAGGATACTGGATACAAGAGTGTACAAGAAGACTAGAACCAAAGAGTATAAGGAGGACTTGATCAAACTAATGCTGATGCAATATGGGTTAGAGAATCAGAGTTCAAGAAGATGTGGATTGATCCAGGCATCCTCCATCCAAGGGTGGATTGATCTTTTTGTTTTGGGGAGGATGGTGCAGGAGAACCTAGGCTAACCTCCATGTCTGTTCATTTTGGCTTGTACTTGACATTAGCCAAGTCAAGATAGGTTAGTTTTTTTTGGACCTTAGTAGGTATTCGCAATGTAGGCTAAGTGAGTTAGTCATTAGGACTAAGGTCACATCAATAGCCATTGTTAGTAGTATTTTCAAATTATTAGGCTTAGTTGTTAAATGTGAGGTTGGAGTCATGAATGTGTCCAAGTCACTTAAATGTGGACATAGAGATGTCATAGGGTATTAAATGATCTTGGATCCTTGAATTGAAGAGCTTAGAGGTCCTAAAATGTAGGGAGAAGGCATGAATGAAAAGATGCCAAAAGTTGCTAAATTATTGTCATGACAACATTTGCAATAATTGCAAATGTTGCATGCAACATGGTTACATTGGATTCTCCTTGAAACTAGGAGTGGGGAATTGACTAAAAATTCCCTAGAATGGTGGACGAACGCATATAGTGTATGGAGAGACTTGGAAAAAAGGAGTTAATTTTTCATATTGTAACAAGTGTGAAGTGAATAGAGACTGCAATTCTGAGTTTTTCAGTAATCCTGAGCATTTTGTGTTGACAGTCACATAGAATGGATTGAGTGCTTGAATCTAAATTTTTTTTTTTGTTCCTAGGATAGTTAGAAGAATTTTTCATTCAGTGAGGTATCCGATTAGAGGTAGTATCTAGTCATAGTTAAATTGTTTTGTAACTAGGAGGTTCAGTGGTCCTGTCCTGACCAGTCAGTCAAGTCATGGCTCCCCCATGAAATATAACCATGGGAAACACCTAAGGGTAGATGGAAATGTTAGGGGAGTTAGTAATGTACATAATTTTAGAGTTAGGAGTCTTAGAAGTGAAATTTACTATTTTTAGATCCAAGCCCTAGGCAAGCATGCACTGTTCGGTTAGAGGTTTTGAGGAGAAACAGTGAGCTTTCATGAGTAGGGGAAGAAGTTACTGTACAATCCTAGTACATGTATAGTTAGGATTTAGTGTTCACTTGAAATTATAGGTTGGTTGAGTTCATGCCAATCAGTGAAGACAAGTTTTGAGTGAGTTTTGGATAGTGTTGCAGACTGTCCTAGTTTTTAGGCCTATTAGCCTTATAAGACCTAGTTTATAGGAACCCCATGTACGGATAACTTAGGGGTTTGAGACTTAAACAATACTTTGTAAAATAGAAAAGGGTATCTTGATATGTTCTTATATTTTTGAGGTCTTTGGAAAATCTTTTCAAGAAGTGAGAAAAACACATTGTTTAGGGCTACAAGGAGATAAGCCTAATTAGGCCTTTTAAAGACACAAACTTGAACTCAACTAAAATTTGAAAGGAGATTCCTCAAGATGGATTCCAAATTGATAAAATGCAGTGTCTACATGGTGTTGGACACCCTTACAAGTGAGTCATGAAGATTAGTGTGGGAATTGACACTTAGACCCTTCTATGTGTAAGTTGGAGAAGTGGAGATTGAACTAACTATATGGTGTTAGTCTTTCAAAGGGTGAAGGACAAGTGGAGACTCTTAGAGGAGAGTAGGATTACGACTTAGTTAATGATCTAATCCTAATAAGGACCTAGAGGATATTAGGATCCTTGAAGAAGATAAATATATTCTTAGTAGATTATGCAAGCAAGCCCATTGGAACACTCACATCAATTTTAGTGGTATTGGATCCCAGTGTTTCTCCTACTAATAACTAAGAAGAGTGTTGTCACTCAGGGGGAGTACCGAGCATTAAAAATCTTATATCTCCCCTATTCTAGAGTGGTATCAATTGTAACAAATTTGATACCAAGGGAAAAATAAAATCATTAATGATGACAAGATATTTTTTCAATGATTGACAAGAAAAGTATATTGGTTGCATCAACAATAATAAATTCAAGTAGATTTGTCAGTTTCACAACTCTTTAAAAGGTTTGGTTCAATTTGTACCATAGAATGAAGGATATTAATTTGAAGAGTTGTAGAGCACTTGAGTGTAAGGAACTTGTGAAGAATCATGTCATTTATATTATTTTATCATGAAAGTATGAAAAGTGAAAGAGAGAAAAACATAGAGCTAAAAGAATTTAATCATGAATGAATAAATAATTTTGAGTTTAGATTACTTGAAGCAGGAATGCATAAAGTTAGAGAGAAAGGGTTTGAAATTTGGGGATAATTCACGTGGTGTGGTAACTAGGAGTTCATGCTATTCATGCTAAACTGATTTTAGGATGAAATATTGATGTGGGAAAGACCATGCATCATATGGAAGGAAGTAATCAAAGAAATTACTAGTCTGTGTAGTGACGACTAAGTTCCTACAAAGAATTTGGTCAGTTATGAAGAGGTGGAAGCCCTAACGGTAATTGGAAAGGGTCCAGGAAAATTCACAATTCATTCTATTGAGGATCCTCTTGTAAGGTATGTTGCACACAACATGTCTTACAAAATTCAATTCTGTAATCATGAAAATTTGATGTTTGACTTAACTGTGTACATGGCATGCAAGATGTTGCATGAGGATGTTGACATGAATTTTAATTCATAGGCTCTTTACCTAGAAAATAAAATATTGTTTGGTGATTTGACATCCCTGTTGGAAGACAGATTTACAGGTACCTAGAAGAGATAGAAAATAAAATAGATGCATGTAAGGCATACTTGTTATCTCTTTGGGAGAAGCTAGGTAATAGTTTGGTGGTTACCTGTGTTGTATCAGAAAGATAGTTTCATGAAGATTTCTCTTTGGAATATAAAAAACAAGAAGTGGTCATTAGTGGTTCACCTTTTGAACCTAAGAATATGAGGACAAGTGAGAAAGGAAAGGAAGCTATTACAGTTTCAATATCTGATAGTGAAGAGGAAGTTGTTGGTAATAAGGTGAGTGCAACCAAAAGTGAAGAAAAATAAGAGGAGATGGAAGCTGAAAAGGAAAAAGAGAAACTCATGGTTTCACCAGAAGAAAGGGAAGATATTAATACTAATGTGGTCAAGTTTATGCTAAACAACAGTAAATTAGAAAAAATTGGTGGGTTGTGGGCTGAGTGCTCTCGACTCAAATGAACCCTTGTACTAAAGTTTCTTATTGACCATATGATTAACAAAAGGATTTTAGTAACCAACACTTTTGTCATGCTACATGGTGACATGGTTTTAGTAGTTGAGAAGAATTTTGTACACTTCAGTGCTGACTTTTGGTCTATGGAGAAGAAACTTTATAAGAAGTGCGACAATGATTCAGAGACATTAACCCTCCTTATCAGTAAGACAAAAGAATGTTTGGAGAAAATATCAGAGGTCTAACAATATTGTCTTCATTGGCCTACTTCTATTGACAACTTTAGAGGGTAGTGTGATAAGATTGAGTCTAAGAATAACGAGGTAGGAAAATCCTATGATATTTTCAGAAATAGAAAAGGCAAGCAAAGGATGAGGATAGGAAAAAGTAGGCAGTGTTGTTGTCTTAGAAAATTATGAGGGATGACCTAATCAAGACCTTGTTGTATGTGAAGGACAATGTCGAAGTAAGGATGGAGTATATGTTTTTGCATCATAACTAATTTTGAGATCTTTAAGAAGAGATTTCCTACTTGTAGTTGGACATGACATTTTATAAAGCTAGTAGAATGTGATAATTTGTGTACTAGAATGGAGGTAGTGTTTGCAAAATGGAAGAATGAGTTCAATATCTTGAAGGAGGGGTATAAAAAGGTAATTACAGTCCAAAATTGTATTTTACTATACTTAGGTCTACTTGATTTATTTTTTTACCCTTTTCCATTATAAAAAAAAGGGGGAAAGTTTTTGATAAGGAGAAAACAAAAGATATCATCTACTCAAGAGGAATGTTTTTGAATTGTTCGCAAATCATTTTTAATTCTTTACTAATTTTGTTTTCAAAGTAGTTCCATTAATGTGAAAGGGGGAGTGTTGATCTCCAAGTTATGTTTCCTATTAGTGTCCAACACTTAGTCATATATCTACACAGGTTAGTAGGTCATCACTGCGACCGAGCTATTCTACTAAGGCTAAGTATTATATAAGACTTGTATTTTTCTATCGAGGAGTAGTTACTTCTGAGCAAGTCAATGGTTGTCGAGTACCCCTGCAGTTTCCAAGCATATCAAATGTTGAGCATATTGATTACTAAGTTGAGAGTTGTGTCGAACGACAACATATGAACACCATTTTGACCAAGCACAAGGGACCTCATATGCTAAGTGAAGCAATTTCTATATATGTGTTTGGAATGGCACAAACATTTATGTAAATCATTTTTGCCAACTTCTATGCAAAATTTAATTTTTGTTAAGGTATTTAATGGAGCTAATTGCATGATCTGATAGAGAATTGATCCCTATGCAAGCCAAGAAACCAATCAGATCAAGGGAATTATTAATCTAGAAGCTTCAACTATTTTCTATTTAAGGAATCCGCAAATCCCTGATGAAATGATGTATGGATGAGAATAGATCGTGTGTATGCCAAAGGAGTATAGATCAAAAAAATTGACCAAACAGAGAAGTGAAGGGAAGAAAAGAGTTATCAGATTTAGAGATTAGATAAGAATTGGAAAGAGGAGATCTATAATTAGCATTTGAAGTCCAAATTGAAGGATCAGGTACTGATACATTTTAGCAAGTGAATCAGGGTAAATCCCTTAACCGAGTGGTCTTAACAGACCTTTGTAAATCTCCTAAGAGAGTGTTTACTTATTTGTAAGTTTTAAATCCTTTAAACAAGGTAGACCTAATAGTTTGGAAGCCTTTAACAAGGAAGACCCCTCACAGGGTAGATCATTAGAAGTGATCAAAATTTTGTAGCCCTAACAGGAACACTTTATTACTACAGTAGTGAAGATTTGTGGGTGTCATCCCCACCCCAGTTTTACCTTCAAGGGTTTCTGGGTTATCAAATATTTGTGTCATGAGTTTATCTTATTGCTTATCATGGATGTGATTACTAGTTAGATCTATTACAATATTGAAGTTTTTGTTTATAAGATACATGATATGCATGTTGAATCAGTTTGTTTCAATCGAGTAAAAGTTTTAGGATTCTAATTCACCCCCTTCTCAATATCTTACTTTCCCAATTAAGACTTCCAAAAATTGGTATCCGATCCTTATTATCTTAAAATAAGTCTAACCACTTGAAGAATCAGATCTTGGAAATGGAGGTTTATAAGTTGGGAAAAGTCATAGAGAATCAGAAGATTGACATCCAACTTGCATTGAAGAAGCTTGAGACAGTAAGAGAAGAATTGAAGAAATACTTAACCAAAAGGAAAGAATTGGTAATTCATTTGAATGACACATCATATCAAGAAGAAAATGAAGGTCTATTTGAGAATGAGAACTCCAATGAAAGTGATACAGCTATAGAAGATCTATTGGAGAAGAGAAACACACTAAATGAAAAGGTTAAAAATATAAAGAGAGAACATGAAACTCAATCTATAACACTATGTGAGGTGATTGATCAGAAAATGAAGGTTGATGAAGACAAGGCTATGGAAGAAGAAGACAAAAGACAATAGACTACCAGACTTGATGAAAGAACATGTGATGTGAAAAGGATCACGAATAATCAATTGGACATGGTAAATCAAATGTTACTTGCAACTCAAGAGGTAAGCAGAAAAGATATGGAAATCACAAATTTGACATCAGAGAACAACCAATTGAGAAATGAGTTGAGAACATAAAAATAACTCGTTGAAAGGATAAACAAACCCAATGAGGTTGTAAGATATTTTGAGGAACTTATTAGAGCACCGATAAGAACCAATGACACTGTTGGACTTGGCCTTACTGAGCACATATCATCTACTAAAGAAGGTGAAACATCAAAAAGTTGAGAACAAAGGAATGCAAAGAAAAAGAACAAACCAACATGTCATCATTGTGGGAAACAAAGACATAGAACAAACATTTGTAGAAGAAAAAATGGTAAGTCCAATCCTAAGGAAAAAAATAATGGATATTGTTTTTACTATAAGAAACATGGACATCAGGAAAAGGAATGCAAGTCAAATGCTAGCACTGCACCTGCTTCACCCATATTTGAAGGACAATGTCACTATTATAAGAATTTTTGTCATAAAGTCCAAGACTGCAGATCCAATGCAAAACCGAAGTGGACATCCAAGAAATAAGGCATTGCACCTAAGAAAGGTAACACATATAATTGGTATTACAATAAAAGGCACAACTCTCATTATTGCAATGAATATGGTCATGTTGCAGAAAATTGTATAAGGACACATTTTTGTTGGAATTATATGATGTGCCCAATGGCTGAGAAGGGGGGGGGGAGATAATTAGGAATCAATAAAACTTAATCCTTTTAATCCATAATTAGATAATCTTATTTGTTTACATGCATATAACTTGAAAGTAAAGAATCAGATGAAACACATAACCCAATATTTCGTTACCCAAAAACCATTCAAAAGAAAGTAAAACTAGGGTGGGGATGATACCACAAGATTTAGTACTGCAGTATAAATTTAGCCTGTTAAAGCTTACAATGACCGCTTCTGATAGTTTTCCATGTTAGGAGCATAGAAAGGACTGTTAGGTCCACCTTGTTAAATAATTTTATACAATACAATGAGTAATGCAACTTTGTTATGAGATTTAGAGAGAGGACTATTAGGTCCACCTTGTTAAAGGATTTTGTTGATCCACCTATGAGAATGAACCAGTTGATGATCTATTATGTCAAATTGTGATTGCTGAATAAGATCCTTTGAAATATAATTGATCACCAGAATGTGATAGATAAGTCTCTGATGTCCTAAACACTTCTTCACTTAACTCAAACTGCCATTCACATAATCATATCATATTTTGATTATACATTCATACTATATACATATTCTTCCTTACTCATCTCCTTGATTGGAAAAGCAAACTATCTTACATATATATCTTTATCCAACAGATAACTTTGTAAGTCATCTTGCAATAAACAAATATATATTTAACAATATATGCAAAGTAACTTTCAAACTGTCACTCAGGTCCAAAAGACTACTCGGGTGAAAAACTGCCACTTGGGCAATACTGAATACTCGGGCAACACTGTGTTCTTGGGTAACACTGAATGAATAAGTGTTTTGACACTAATGGAAAATATGTCTTGCCATAGGGTCAAAAATCTCCCCCTTTGGCATTAGTGACAAAAACACTTATCATTAAACTCTATATCTGATATGTCAAAACTCCCCCTTTCAGATTGTTTAGGTTTTGACACTTGCTCTGCTGCTTGGGTCTATCTGACTCTCATTTTGTATTTTTCAAAAAATTATTGTAACATATATACTCTACACTATTCTCTGTACATGTGATATTTACAATGATATCTCCCTCTTATACAATGATCTTTTCCCCTTATTTTTGAAAAAAATGCCATAAAGGAATGTTATCTACAAGGTTATCCCAAACTAGGATAGATAATCACTATGTACCTTCAAAATTTAAGACAAACTATTGTCCCAATTATCCTATAGCACCTTCAAGATGTGCAATTCAACTTGCAGTTTTGTAGATACCTCTATCGTTAGCTCGATAACTGAGAAGTTGTTTTCATGGATGAGAGTTTTGGCATGTGCTATAAATTTTTGCATTCCATCCATATGTAGTATAAGTTGGCTCTGAGTGGTTGTAAGAGATTCTCCGATTCTTGCTTCTTCTCTCAACACTTCAGCCTGTAAATCAGTAAGAAATTTTACTTTCTTAAAGTGAGAAAAACTGGTGCTCGGGTCAAGTGCTAATTTCCTTACACTTTCCTTCAATTTAGCATCTATTTCTTTATTTTCATGGTAAATTTGGAGGAGTCACTCAACTTTACAAATAATTCTACCACATGTTTCATATTAGTTTCTAGAGTGTTGATAAGCTATGTAAGATGCACTTGGTCGATTGCAATCATCTTTGCAATGCTCTCTAGAACCTTGTTTTCGAATTTCTTCTCTTCCTTCTCAAGTAACTTCTCCTGACCATTCATGTCTGTGTTGAACTTGTAGACAATGTCAACAATTTGGTCCATTATTGAGTCACTTTAATTGACTTCAATCTACAAAGAATCAACAAATATGCCTTTTAAATCTTCAAGTATGTTGTTCCTCTACCTTTCCTTTCTGATTTTCAGTTGTGAGGCCCTCTTCTTCCATAGTTCTCCCAAGATATCCATTTTTTCTATAGATAGATTGGATAGATCCCAATTAGGAATCACAATCTCTTTATCCAAATCTATCTCATTAGTTTTTGTTGTCTCTGATTTAAGACTCGGTGAGGGAACAATTACCTTACCCTTATCTTCCTTATCCTTAGTATCAGTATTCAATCCAATTAGGTCATTGCGCATTGTATTACCACTAGTTGGATCAATACTAACTGATGAATCAAAAGTAGAAATGTATACCTTTCCTTTCATTGACTCAGGTGTGCATGCATCAGTAGCAGTAGGAGCATGTTGCTTGGGTTTTGTCTATTCTGATGTAGATTCTTTGCTCAGAGTCACTATACTTTGTATGGGAGATTGGGGTAGTGATGCCATTACCTCAACTGCAATCTTCTCTGTGTTGGACTCTTCAATAGTTTGTACCTTGGGTAGAGGGTCATCATTTCCTTGTGCTGGAGGGTCTATACTCGGTACTTCTTCCTTCTCTTTGCTTTCTTCAATCCCAAATATTGATTTCTACACTAATGTGGCACGCTGAGCTACTTCTTCAATATTTTTGTTCGATATTTGAAATGCCCTGAATCTAGGGGTGTGATTATTTGTTAAAAATGAAAAGAAATAAGTTAAAAAATAAGCAAAACCAGGAAAGAATCTAAGCAAGAGAATGCATGAAAAAGTATTACCATAAACAAGGAGAGAGAAAGCTCCAAGATCCAACACAAGAAGGAAAGATATTTGAAAGGGGAAAGAAAAGAAAACCCCTTGTGACATTATGAATGAGGCATGAAAAGCCTAAGAAGAGGAGAGAGAGAGAGAGAGAATTGCTCATACAATAAGTTGAGAAGAGGAGAAAACCTCATTAGTCAAGGAGAGAAGAAGAGACATCTCTTTAATAGAGATGTGAGAAAGGAGTTGCATGGTAACTCCCATATCTATGTATGCCAC
>MU227846.1:1067503-1092458 GCA_018584345.1 Thuja plicata
ACCAGCCTTGGTTTTGCAGAGCCAGAATTGCAGAAGTTCCAACCTTGCCTTGGTTGTGACTTGTTAGTTGGCCAAATCACTTGGGTTTCCCAACATTGGATTGGAAAGTCCATAGGAAATCCAATCTATCAATTTGAGCACCAACAAGTTGGATGAATGGAAGTTTGGTCTATCATAGTTGTCACAAAATTGGCCATACTCGAAGAGACTGCAGGACCATAGTGCCAACACCTACCATTGATCTAATAAAGAACCAGATGAATTGGACATGGAGAAAGAATAAATAAATGAGAAACAAAGGAACCAATGAAGCTGAGATCACCCAATCCAAAGAAATAGGTGATCACACTGCATCGACTTAAGAAAAAAAGGTATGTAAGGATCTAATTTACAATTTGTATATCTTACACTAGTTCCTAACATTAGTTGTGGTAAAGTCCATATCTGCATAAGCTAAGATGCAATAATACATATCTACGGAAAGAATCAAGAAAAGAGTTGATATGCAGAATGGGTTCCAAGCATCAATATCTATGTAGCGACTGAGTCTTTTAGTATGTGTCGAGCTATCCTATTGACCAAGCTAACACTAGCAACTGATTTGAGTATATAGTAACCGAGGAAATGTCTTGACTAAGTGAATGGAGTGAATTATCCGAGTTGTTGCATAAGGACCAAGACAACAATATTTCAACCACTATGTACAAATAATTTATTGAAGACCTAACTCAACCATTTAAATATTTATAATGGATTTTTGGTGTTCATTTTCATTTCAACATGCAATCAGAGAGTTTACAAAGCGATTTCAAGGTGACTGAAAGTGAATTTGTGTGAAGAATATAGAGATTGAATTGTGTGTCATTGGAAAATAGTGTGAAGTAATAATATCTGTGGTTACTGAGTTACACAGAGTTCATCTTTCTAACCCTAATCAAAATTATGACTGATATTTCATCTGCTGGAGTGAAGAAGCTAGGAAAATAGTTGACAAATGTTCAGTTAGTGAGAAGTGATGCATGTGAACCACCAAATTTCTGAGTCATTCTTGAAGGCGTGGTGAAGGGAGATCTTTCTAGAGCCCTTTCATCATTTCCGTCCAAGTTTTTGATAACACATGATGTAAGGGCATGCTATATGTGCAAAGTGACTAAGATAGGAAATATTGAGATAAGGGAAGCCTACAATAAACTATATGAAAATGGGGCATTGAAGGTTGAACACTAGCACATTACCAACAAAGAGTTAGTCTGTGCCCTAGATTTTCCTCAGGACTTCAAAGATGAATGGATCAAGATTGTTCTTAGCATAGTTCATGATATGAAAATTTGGTTAGAGGATGGGCTAGTGAAGATTACTAAGGAGATCATCCATCAAGTCACTGGTTACCCTAATTTGATAGGAAAGTGAACCATGTGATGCAAGAACAAGAAAAAAATTTCAAAGAAAACATAGAGGTAGTATGGAACAAGAGACGAATGACAATATCCACCATCATTGATCTTGAGATTAACTTTGTAGTGAGAATGATTGCTCACAAATTCTATCAGTCAAGCAAATCAAGTAGTGTCCCCTGTGTTGCAGTAGACCAAGTGTGGAAGATTGTAAAGAAATATCATACATATGACCTTACTGAGCTGCAGTTGACACAATTGGCATAAAATCTATCAACATTTAGGAAACCAAAGAATTATATGTGTAAGTTTGGATCCTTGATAGTTTTCATATTATTTTATGTTCAAAACACTTTTCTTTCCTTAGGAAATGTAGTATGGACTAAGGAGTGACCTATTACACAATAGATAAATGATTTTATTCTTCAGTTAGGAGATAACTTTAATAATGTGATGGGAAGCTATTTTCTTGAGTTTAAGAAGAAAATGAGGAAAAGGAACAAAATCCCTATATCTTTGATAGAGAAGTACAATGAAGATGTTTGTTTTCTTGTTTAAACTAATTTTACAAATGTATAAGCCGTTATACCGAGGGTAGAATGGTTGAGGCCATTACCTTATGAGGTAAATATTGCTGAGATATCTATAGCCGTTGTAGGTCTCCTTGTGGAAGATATTGATAATAAGTCTAAGGTATTTGGAAGATATGAAGAAGAAAAATATAACGTCACTATGAACTTGAAGTCTATGACTGTGGAAATTAAGAGAAAGAAGTTAGTGAAAAATATGGAGAAAATAATAGGACAAGATGTAGAGGATGATGCACCACTAGAGATCATACAAGGTCAGGGTGAACTAGACCAATCAAGTGATTATAAAAAGTTAGAGGATGAGGATGTAGAAAAATAAGGGTAATAAACCAATGATTTTTGAGCCTGTAATAAAGAAAAGTACAAAGAATTTGCCTACTCCTGTCTTAACTAGACCGAGAACAAGGGTATCTACAACTGTAAAACCAGCCAGCCCACAAAATAAAACTATAGGAGAAGGCTCTGGTAATAGGAAAATAGTTCAAACTAAATAGTACCGAGTCATCCTATGAAGAGAGAAAGAGTAAATTTAATATTGGGAAAAGAGGATGATGATGAAGAAATGTCAACAACTAATGATGTGAGTAAAGTCAAAACTGCTACTCATAGGCATCCAACTAATGTTGATGAAATTTGTGAAAACATCAAAAGCTCAATAGGTTTAGCAGGATTTAAGCTCATCAAGTATGAAACATTAAGAAAACCTAACAAGGCAAAGATTGAGGATGCTATGATGGAGATGTTGATAAACTTCAAGATGACACCTTGAGAATTTGGAAACTATATTTTTGATGAATTATTGGAGAAAATTGATGAGAAATGACAGTTTGTCATCATGAAAAAGAAAGAGATAATAGAAGGAGCTTTAGCCCAAATAATTCTTGATTTGACACACAAATATAGAAGAAAATTCATGGAGGATTATATGAATATGTTCATTCCTAAGATGAGCGCATACTCAATACTGAAGAACAAAGTTGAAAAAGTTGTTCAATAGAGCCAAAGAATTTGGAAGACAATCTTTGGATTAGTAGTGAGGAAGGATACAAACAAAGATGCAAGCACATATAAACAAATAGATCTAGATAACAAAGAAAACATAGCTGAGTATGATCATCTTGAGGAAGATAAACTGGAGAAAGTTGAAGAGAGTGAACAACAAGTTGAGTTCATTATTGATGATGTTCCTAAAGACACAAAATTGAAAATTAATGCCTTAAGTGAGGAAGAAGTCAAGGAATTAGCTACTACTGAGGAAGCTTCAAATGTACATCTCTCAAGAACTAATCCAGTCTTAATCTCAATTCATGATTATACAGAGATTAAAAGTGCACCGACTGTGGATTCAATACTTTAAAGAACCATCCCAATCACAGTTGATGATTCACAAAATGTAAGTGCTGAGAAGCATGATAAGCCAAAAATCTCAATTTCCCCCTACAGTGGCTAATCTTGAAGTGACTACAGAAGATGGAGATAAAATCATAAAAGATCAAGCAGACAAGGCAGCTGAAACTTAGGAGAGACAAGAACCTAAGGAGCAAGAGGCTATTGAGGCACTTATATAGCTACCTATTGTTACACTTCCTAAAAAAAATACTATAGATACACCTGATCAACAAGTAATGAGTACTCAAAAGGAGTTAGTCTTAGTCAATGTTGATACTAGAAAAGTATAGGAAGAGCAGAGACCAAGCATCAGTTCACCAAAGACTAAGAGGAAAAATTCACACAAGAAGAAGGACAAGTCTCCTTGCTCACCAATCACTCTAGATGAAGTTATAGTGTTTTCAAAATGGGACACTGATAACTTAACTTATGAGGAGATGCAAACCTTGCAAGATCTACTGAAAATAAAAAGCAAACAAGAGGAAATACGAAGAGAACATCAATAGAAACATGTATTACATGGAATCAAGGACATTTTTGTTGATGTATTTGACTTATAAGATATAGATGAGAAAACTCCTATTCTAGATCAATTGGTTGATATTGTTAAGAAGGTGAACACTGATGATCTAGAGGAAAATGTAAAACTAATGGAATGGTTTGTGAGAAAGTTTGACAATAAAATTTTGGAGAAAATTCCCACAGAAATACCTGTGAAGAAAGTTGAACTTTTTGAGTTAATCATTATTTTGGATGAAGTTGCAAATAATGTTTATTCTTTGTATAAAAAACTATGTAATGTCAAATTATTTACAAAGGATAATCAACAACTTATTGAGAAGCTACAAGAAGATTTGAGGTCAACAGGAAATTCATTGAGCATGGATGCAAGTTCCAGCTCCTCTATTTTTTCTAGATTGACTTTCGCCTGAGGGAGATTAGGCGAGCTCATGGATAATGATGATAGAATAAGGGAAAAATTGATTTCTATTCAATCCATGTTGACACCTTATTTGGAGGTTATGCAGAGAGAATTGAAAACTGCAAAAGAATTAGTAAAGATAGATCCACCCTCATTTGCAGAAAGTATGGTTAATCTAGCTACTCAGATAGAGATCAAATTATAGGTTTTGGAGTCTGTAAGAACCAGATGTGATAATGCTTTAGCAATAGTCCTTTAGCTCCACAAACAATTTTTTGATAAGTATTATCTGACCCTAGATGCCAAGAGTGAAAAAAATAAGGGGGAAATGAAGTAAAGACACAAGGAGAAGACAAATGTAGATACATGTAATATATGTATATTTTTGTATACCGAGTCATAAACTTAGGGGGAGTATTGTGTACTTTAGTACTATTTTTGTTCAAGTACTGCAAAGTCATGAAAATTTGTTTTTTCTACTAATGTCAAAGGGGGAGATTGTTGATCTCCAAGTTATGTTGCCTATTAGTGTCCAACACTTAGTCATTTATCTAGGCAGGTTAGTTGGTCATCACTGTGACTGAGCTATTCTACTAAGGTCAAGCATTGTATAAGACTTGTAGTTTGTACCGAGCAGTAGTTACTATCGAGAAAGTCAACGGTTGTTGAGTACCCCTACAGTTGTCAAGTAGATCAAATTTACAGCATATTGATTGCCGAGTTGAGAGTTGTGCCAAGCGACAACATATGAACACCATTTTTATCAAGCACCAAAGACCTCATATGCCGAGTGAAGCAGATTATGTATATGTGTTTGGAATGGCACAAACACTTATGTAAAATATTTTGGCTGACTTATATGTGAAATTTAATTATTGTCAAGGTATTTAATGGAGGTAATTATGCAATTTGATAGAGCATTGATCCCTATGCAAGCCAAGCAACCAATCTAAAAAAGGGATTACTTTAGTGGAAAAATAGATGAATCTAGATCGTTGATCTTGATCTAGAAGATTCAACTATTTTCTATTTAAGGAAGCCTCAAATCCCTAATGAAATGTTGTATGGAGGAGAAGAGATCGTGTGTATGCAGCCAAAGGAGCATAGATCAGACAAAGTGACCAAATAGAGAAGTGAAGGGAAGAACAGAATTATCAGATTCAGAGATCAAATAAGAATTGGAAAGAGGATATTCATAATCAACATTTGAAGTACAAACTGAAGGATCAGGTACTGATACATTTTAGCAAGTGAATCAAGGTAAATCTCTTATCTGAGTGGTCCTAACAAACCTTTGTAAATCTCCTAATAGAGTGCTTAGTTAGTTGTAATTTTTAAATGATTTAATCAAGGTAGACCTAATATTCTGTAAGTTTTTAACATGGCAGACCCCTCATAGGGTAGATCATTAGAAGTGATCAAAATTTTGTAGCCCTAATAGACACACTTTGTTACTGCAGTAGTGAAGATTTGTGGGTGTCATCTCCACCCCAATTTTACCTTAAAGGGTTTCTGGGTTATTAAATATTTGTGTCATAATTTTATCTTATTGCTTATCATGGGTCTAATATTAGTTAGATCTATTACAACATTTAAGTTTATGTTTATAAGATACATGATATGCATGTTGAAAAAAAATTATTTCAATTGAGTAAAAGTTTTAGGATTCTGATTCACCCACCCTATCAATATCTTACTCTCCCAATTAAGACTTCCAACAGGGAGATTGTTAGAATATGTGAAGAAGTGCTGAAATTGATTTTCATTGATGTGAAAACCTCTTACTGATAGTCTGGTTGTTTCAATTGTTGTTTTTCATGTCTTGTTAGCTATCGGTGGTGCAACATGAGTTTTAGGTTATACATAAGATATATTCAGAATGAAGACATCTAAGGTTTCTTGGTCTTTTAGAGCTGGATCAGTGTATCATTCTCAAGAACATTTGAGTTTGAATCCTATCGGTGGTTATGACTATTTTATATATCCATATTTTGGTCTTGGTTTTTGCATTCAAATGGCTTCGATAAATACAATGTGTTGTCTTATGTTAAGTTAGACCTATCTATGGATCACATTGTAGCATGTTATGTTCTCTTATGTATGTCCTAGATCTAGGACCGATACTATGAATTCAATGTAAATCTAATATGTGTTGAATTGGTGATATCATACACTTGGTATATTAATAACATATGTAAGATCAAATACCGGTATAAATAAAGAGGAACCTTTTGCATCTGATGTGTGTGTGTATGCATGTGTGGCTTATGTGTTTCGAGTATATGCAAAGTAACTATGAATTCATGGAAAGGAGATTAGTGTTTATGCAGAGTAGTCTGTAGATCTTAGAGGTGGATTCTACTACTTTTCATATATTCTGATAGTGAGCCCCTATGTATTGGAAGTGAGCCCTTGTATATCGGTAGTGAGCCCTTGTGTATTGTCAATGATCCCCTTTATAAGCAGTGAGACGACCGAAAATGAGCCTTTGTGTAGTGGCCATTGCTAGTAGTGAGCCTTTACATTAAATCACCTTTTGGTGTCACCTTAATAGGTATTTTTGCATTTCATGAGAATTAGCTTCTTCATGGTTTTACCCAACTTAGTGTTTCCCTGTAAATTCTTGTGTTCTCTTTTTCAGCGTTCCTCTGCATTTCATGTTTATATTTTCTATGGATGTTTAATGTGCTAAACTGACAAATCTCAAGTTGTTATTGAAACTATTTAAGTGTTAACCAATAGAGAGAGTTTTATAAATTTGTGTGGGAATAACTCATTCACCCCCTCTCAGTTATTCAACCTGTTCAATAGGGATATGATATGTGGATTCCCAATGTAAACCATGATGGGCATTAACATGCTTATTAGGTAGGTTATCTGCAACGTGGTTCCCCTCACGGTACTCGTGAGAAATATTAACATCTTGGAACCCATTAATAAGATTCATACTATCTCTAATAATATTTTTGTTAGTCCAAATAGGGGGGAAACACCCTCAAGGTAATTTCTAATATTTAGAGAGTCACTTTTGATTTGAATCTTAGACAAATCTTAGTATCTATAGATGGTGAGGTTTGGTGTGACTGAAAAATTCACACATAATTTTTTTACCAACGACTGATAATCCTAATGTGGTGCATTTTCTAGATTATTTTCAATGATGTAATCGTTGATCACCTTCATATTCACATACTCAATATTGAATTCACTATATAAAATGACCTACTCTATCATTGTTCTTCTGTGAGCTTCTTCAGATAGAAGATATATGAGAGTGTTCATTTTGGTGATAAATGTGTGGTACCACTAAGCATGTATTATCAAAGCTTCTATGATGAATATAGTGCTAAGAGGAAAGATTTCTTCGTGGAAGAGTGATTTAGTTCAGATCTCATTAGTTTCTTTCTAAGATGGTGAATGATAATCTCATCCTTGCTCATTGTGTTATATGCTAGTGTATCACTAAATGGAAGTTGTGTAGGTAGAAATGTATAAAAATCAAGTTTCGTTATGAGTTATTGCTTCTAGGATTGATAAATTAGATAGATATTGCTTAATCTGGCCAAATTTTGTGTAGCACAATTAACCTTATTTAATGTTGTATTTTTCCTTAAATAGATGTGAAAATGATTGGTATTTATTTCTTGAATGAAAAATGTATTATTGAATATCTTAAAGTTTTCCTTGAGCATTGAATAAAATTTTAGTAAACTTTTACCTTATTAAGATCAAACTTAGAAATATTTTTTTAGCCCTATTTCCATCCATTACTATCTTGTATGGTTTTAAAGAGTAGATTGTCTAAATAAAATGCAAATTTGAATGATATGCAGAATATAGGTGCAATTTACAAGATAAGAACAATGTGCATTAGCGAGATATCATAGGAAGCACACACTACCAAAAATGGAAAATTATATTTCGCATGTGATAACCTGGGTAACCTTCACTTATATTTCGCAACGAATATGATACTATATCGAACAAACGTTTTGAATTGTGAAACTGAGTAACCTTGACTAATAATCCAGTGCTGTAAACTCTCATATTTTGTTTGCTTATGATGCTTCCTTTTAGAGTGAGGCAAGGAAATAACATGAAAATAACTTTAAAAACAAAGTATTCCAGTACCGAAATTTTTTTTCTTTGTTTATCTCAAAGCTTCTACCGTTTGCTATGTACTTTGCCCTGGGTACACATGAGATACTCACGATTCTCATACAAATTCGTTCTTTTGTTTTTGTTTTGGTTCTTCTGTAGAGTTCAAAAGAAAATACAAACTCCTAGGGCGTGTGTCTGTAAGGCTGCTACTGATTAAAATCTGCATATATTCATTGTAATCATAGAGCTTAATATCCCTTATCCTTAACGTCTGCTTCTTCTGAAATAATGCCCACAAGCTAGCTACTATTTGCCAACTGGATTGAATGGACGGGCATCCACTATCTATCTTCTTAGGCCAAGAATGTCAACTCTACTTTGTTGAACTTGGGTTGAAAGAATATTTATGAAAGAGGTTTTCCTAGGCACTCAATAGATGTGGAAGATCCTAACGCACCCATAAAGAGACAGTAATCAGGTTAGAGAGATAAAGACATCGGCATGTCTTCTGAAACCTTTTCTATGAAGATGGAGTTGGGACATTGGGATGAGTAAGACCAACTATAGATTTAAGTGATCATTACAGTTATGATGACTCAAGAGAAAAAAAAAAATTACAATTAATTGGAAGGTTCAAATATATATATATATATGTGTGTGTGTGTGTGTAGAGTTTCAAATATAAATAAAATAACGAAGATCTTATTTTTTCTAACTTATTTAGTATGTTCAACAATTTCTTAAATATTTTAGGTACAATGTTTCTAATTATTTATTGCATCAACACATCTAATTAGCTTAACACAATACTAAGAATACTAGAATAACTTAATTTAGAATAATTACTAGCTCAAATTTTTAAGTGGTCTCTAAGATTTAAGACATATAGAAAGTTAGATTTTTATGTGATATAATTATGTGAATTTATCACCAAATAAAACTAAGGGTAAAATTCAAAGGGAAAATCATCTGAAAAAATGTATAAATATAACTAACGATAATAACATTAATGGTGAAGATATGATCATTGCCCTTTTTCTTAAATTTGTTGAATAAAGTGCAAGAAAAAAAAGGTATACAAGCTTTCCAAATTAAAGTATTGATTTTCTTTTTTGAGAAAATAAGAATTTTGAGACCGTGATATTTAGATTTAAAACATTGTTATTCTTAAACTAAATAATTAATTCTAAATAATGCTAATGAACTAATGGAACAATTCAAAATAACCATGAGAAAAGTGCTTCCTCATCCCAAGCCTAATGAGTATATATGTCTAGTTTTCTACTTTAGAGCCTAAGTTGATACAAATATAATATTATACTAGATACAATGATCCTTAGAATTTAACAGAGAAGTGTGGCCTTGATTAAATTACAAAGAATAATTTTAGAGCATCTAGGAAACACATAATATCTCTCAAATCTATATGGGTACAACAATAATAAGTTGCACACCCTTATCGACACTCTTAACAACTTAGCATATAGAGTGACAACAGATGTTAAAGGTATTTCACCTTCCAAGGTATAGCCTTATTTTAATAAGAGAATGCAAGCTATTGAAAAACCATAAAACACTAATAGACCTTAGATATTATCCTACAATAGTAGGTATGTTTCTTATTAATAATAGAACCAAAGGTTTTAAGAAAGGGAAAGTCCAAATAAATTGAGGAAAAATAACATAAACATGTATGATGATGTGGGATAGTGTGACTCTTATTCAATGAATAATACACCTTCAAAATGAGTGTTTTTTGTTACTATAATAGTTCAAAGATAGACTAAAGTATTAGGTGATACCCATTCTTTGATCTAAGCTATTTAAGCTATAATATTTCTCCTTTGTATAGGTTTTTCCTTGTGGATATATAGAATGGTTTGAATAATGAGAGCTTGTTCTTTCTTCCTCTAACACTTCCCTTGTGCTATACAAAATCAATATCTCCCTTCTTCACTACTTATTATTAAGGTGTTAGGAGTTTTATACTACATATGTGATGAAGGGTGCTCCCCTTATTAACACAAACACGTAACAAAATTGAGAATAACAAGATTTGCAAAGACAGGAAATAGGCTTTCTATTATCCATCATAAAATGAAATTACAATATTATGAAATATAACACGCACCTTCAGAAATGCAACATGCACAACCATATGGGCATTTTATTACAATAATCTCCAAGCCAAAGCCACCAGCTGCATAACCCAGAACTGCCCTAGACAACCCTACGAGCCTTCAATATATAGGCAATTTTAACCGCCCAAGAAGACTCTAGAAATTAAACCCTAAAGTTTGAGGCTGACCATCCCTAAGATATTATTATTCATTTTTATTATATAAGAGTAGGCCCAAACAACTTCAGAACCCAAAAAGAAATTTTGAAGAAACTTTAACATTTTCAAGTTCAGGTAGCGCAACTTCCGGAGACCATAACTCATCAACTGTTGACTCGATGGGCCGCTGTAACCCCATTTCAGAAATGTCACAAAGTTCTCTACAACACTTATCTCAAGATTTCCTTGTTAGCCAAATTTTTGACCCCATACGGAGCCTCTAAAGTGTCAAAACTAAGTTCAAAGTTTTTGTACCCTACTGCCAATACCAAAAATATCCAATATGTACAAAACTAGAATTGATTTGGCAATGAAACTTTAGTGATAGGTTGATACAATCAAATTGAATCTCCAGGGAATAAAATAGAACATTCTGAGCTCAAACAAAAAACTTACTAAAAATAGTAACTATCCAGAAATAGTAACTCTATACAAAATAGTCCTTATTGAAAAGAAATGAGAAAATATTTTTGGGTGACGCAAGATTTCTCTTACACCTAGGATGCTCCTACATCAGACACCCGAGGTAATTTGAGAAGTGACCCTGTCATGTCTCAGGTGGTCAAAGGAAAACCAAGATGATTAATCTCCTCCCTTGATAGCCATGATGAATCTTCTATAGGTCATCCTTTCCATTTGACCAAATATTCTTCATATATCCTATTCCTTGTGTTTCTGCCAAGATGACTGTAGAAAATGTCTTCAATCTCCTTTGTAGCTGAAGTAGTTACTAGAATACTCCACTGTGCTTCTGTGATCTGATTCTCAACACCTCCCTCATGATATTGTGTCAAATCTGAAATGTTAAACACTGGTGAAATATTGAGTTTATTGGGAAACTGTACTTCATAAGCATTTCCTGAATCATGCTTCTTTAGTGTTTTGCATGGTCCAAACTTCTTCATGTTCAACTTATTATATGTTCCTATTGGAAATCTCTCCTTTCTCAAATGAACCATGACTTCATATGGCACCTGGAATTCCTTATGCATTGTTTTCTTGTCTACCTTAGCCTTGTACTCTATATTCATTTTATGAATATGTTGCCTCACCTCCTCATGCAAATTCTTCAAGTGTTCTACAAAGTCTTCATCTTCAGTGCTACTTGTGTCTCCTTTGTCCAACCTTCTTAATTATGATGCATTTCTGGGACTACTTCCATATACTATCTGGAATGGTGATTTACCAGTGCTCCTATTGACAGAATAATTATATGTAAATTCTTCTGGTGGTAAAACCAAATCCCATCCCGTTGGTTTATCTCCAACCAAGAATCTCAATAGGTTTCCCAAACTCCTATTCACCACTCTTGTCTGTCAATCAGTCTGTGGATGGTGTGTTGAGTTGAACTTCAAATATGTCTTCAACTTTTTCCATAAGGTTCTCCAAAAGTACCCAACAAACTCGGTGTCCCAATCTGAAACTATGCTCTTTGGTAATCCATGTAGTCTTACCACCTCCCTGCAAAAAAAATCTTCTACATGAACAACATCATTAGTCTTCTTGAAAGGAATGAAATGTACCATTTTCAAAAACCTATCCATTACTACAAAGATGGAATCATGCCCTCTCTAAGTTCTCGATAGGCCAAGAACAAAGTCCATACTAATATCCTCCTATGGCTTCTCTAGTACAGTTAATGGCTGATACAACCCTGTATTATGCTTCACTCCTTTTTTCATCTACCATATCCTGTAGCCATGTATAAATTTCTTAACATCTCTCTGCAACTATGGCCAATAATAGTTATCACTAACCAGAGCAATAGTTTTATCTCGTCCAAAATGTCGAGCAAGTCCTCCACTATGTTTTTCTTTGATTATATTCTCCCTCATGGAACTCTTTGGAATGCACAATTGACTACCTCTGAACAACATATCATCCTAGATTATGAAATCCAACCATTTGGTTCGATCCAAAGTAACATGTTCTCTACAATATTTCCAATATTTTCCAAAATATGGATCTTTAGGATACAAACTCTTGAGTTCCTTGAACCCAACAACTTGAATCTACATCTCTGTTAGCAAAATCAATCTTCTGCTAAGGGCATCTATAACCCTATTAGACTTCCCACTCCTATGTTTCAAAACAAAGTTTAACTCTGCAAAAACTCAACCCATTTCAAATGCCTTTGATTCAACTTTCCCTGACTATTCAAATATTGGAAAGCTTAACAGTTAGTAAATAAAATAAATTGTTTTGGAAAAAGATAATGTCTCCATTTCCTCAATTATTGAACTATACTATATAAATCCTTATCATAAACATAATATTTTCTCTTGGCATCATTCAAATTCTTGCTAAAATAAGCAATGGGCATCCCTTCCTGACTCAAAAATACTCCAATAGCATTACCACTAGCATCACAGTCTAGTTGAAACACCTTGTTAAAATCTAGAAGTGCTAAAACTGGCTGTTCTATAACTTTCCTTTTCCACAATTTAAAACTCTTATCTCCCCCTACAGTCCACTTAAACTCTTTCCTATCCCCTCTCATTATTTCAGTCAAGGTTCTACAGATACTACTGAAACTGGGAATAAACTTTCTGTAAAAGCTAGCTAACCCATGAAAATTGATCTTATCTTAGTAGCACTCCTTGGGGTAGGCCATTCGATGATAGCCTACACCTTCTATAGGTCTATTTTTAGACCTTCCGCTGAGACTACAAATCCCAAATACACTAATTCCTTTTTCACAAAAATGCACTTCTTCAGATTACTCAACAACTTCTCTTCCCTTAACCTCTTAAACACCTTACCAATATGCATCATATGTTCTTATAATGTCTTACTAAAAATAAAAATATCATCCAGGTACACAATAACAAAATTACCAAGAAATCCTTTCAGTACTTCATTCATGAGCCGCATGAATGTGCTCAGTGCATTGGTTAGTCCAAAAGGCCTGACTAACCACTCATACAAGACCTCCTTTGTCTTGATGGTTGTCTTCCATTCATCTCCTTCTCTGATCCTTATTTGGTTATATTCACTCTTTAGATCTATCTTTGTGAAATACTCAGCTCCACTCAAACAATCCATAATATCATCCATTCTTGCCAAGGGAAATATGTACTTGATAGTGATCTTATTGATAGCTTGAGAATCTATACACATCCTCCATTCTCCATTTGTCTTTCGTGCTAATACCGCTGGTAAAACACATGGACTCAAGATCTCTCAGATCAATCCCTTCTGTAATAACTCATGCACTTGTATGTTCAATTCGTCACTCTCTACTGGAGTCATCCTGGGGGCTGACTTGTTTGGAAAACTGGCCCCTGAGATCAAGTCCATCTCATGATTGATCTTTCTCACTAGTGGTAATCCATAAGGTACATTATCAGAAACAATATCTTGAAACTCCTTCAACAAGTTTGCAACTTCTGTAGATATATAATCTACTTCTTCTTTACCCACTTTTGGAATTAGGGAAAAAATGTATGATTGTGCTGTTAGGAATAGTCGTAAGAGATAACTGAGAGGGGGGGTGAATCAGTTATCTACAAGATTCAATTCTTTATCCAATTAAGTATAGAATAACATTAAACATAAACACAATAAGATAACATAGATTATAACACCACAATTTTGGTTATGAGGAAACCCAAAATAGGTAAAAACCCCGTTGGGAATTAGCACCCACAAAGCACTGCACTCATGTATAATGATCCCTGTTATGAGATCCTACAACTCTGTTAAGAGCTGATCTTTACAATGCAATAAGTACAGTGACCTAGTCAAAGGTCGGACCCTGTTAGGATTCTTTTACAAATAACCCTGTTAGAGGTGAGGACACATTGTCCGTGAGCACAATGCTAAAATGATGAAGGATGTAACCTTCTGCACAACAGATATACACTATATCTAATATTGAACTATAAATTAGACTGGCTATCTTGATCAGTTCTAGTGAATTGTATACACTCTCTACTTCTTCACATAGATCTTCAACAGATCAATGATATAACTTTACTGGCCTAATACATCAAACATTCTTCTCTGCTACTTTGTCACTTTCTCACTCACATCGATAAAAAATGATCTTCTATAAGTATCCTCCTCATATATTTGATCAAGTCAGCTTGTAGGAAAATCTTCAACAAATTCTTCGTCAGCTAAACTAAGCACACAACACAAATAGAACTGAGCAACTCAAGATGAGTAGACATGTCACTTCACACAGTCGCCTCCACCAAATTAACTCAAACTTCACTCTCTGGAAGAAACATGTTAAGTGCTCTTAACCAAACATTCTGAACTCATATCTTAACATGAATCCAAAAATTCATATCCAAATGATAGGCACAGCTGAAGAAACAATAAAAATAATGTCATCTCTTAATAAATAATCTCCTAAAACTGTAACTGGAAACTAGATCATCATAACTCAACTTCAACTACACAACTGAATCTGTGTCTATGAACATAGCATAATGAATATGTTTACAACATAAAAATAAACACACAAGGCTCCAACATATCTATACTGAGAATTACATACAAGAAACTGTTGCATACTATATGTTGTCATCAATGACAAACATACAATCAACCATTGGCCCAAAGAAAAATCTCCAACAATCTCCCCCTTTGATATTGATGGCAACATATGATATGAAAAACACCATCAATCCAAAAGTATTCTTTCTTTTTACAATCTTCTCAATATCCTCAACAAAAACTCCCCTTAATTGTTGCATCTCCTTATACTGCATTTGATTTTTCATGACTGTATACTCCCCTAGACTATATACTCCCCCTTTGACATCAATGGAAAAGGGTGCCAAAAATAAGTAAGCATAGGTACTACTCCAGAGGTAGAGTAGTCAACCATTCATCAGTCACCAAGGACTGATGTATTTGCTGCAAATTCTAATCAGACTCAGGGAAGGGAAGTACTTCCAAATTTTCCTTGAGATACTCAAAAGTATCTTTTGGTAAAGGCTTTGTGAATATGTTTGCTAACTATTATTTAGTGCTCACATAATCCAATTTTACTTCATTATTTGCAACTTTCTCTTTTAGAAAATGATATTTTATTTCAATGTGTTTTTTCTTTGCTTGCATCACAGGGTTCTTTGACATATTGATAGTGCTAGTGTTGTCACAATGAATAACAATAGGATAATCAATCTGAATTCCAAAGTATTTTATCATTTGTTTGATCCAAACAATTGTAGAACAATTTAATGTTGTTGCTACATACACTACTTCTGCTGTTGACTGAGAAATACAATTCTACTTATTGTTTCTCCAAGTAACTAATTTGTTTCATAGAAATACTGCTCCTCCTGAGGTACTCTTTCTATCATCAACACAACCTGCCCAATATGCATCTATATACACATGAAGTTCTATATTCTCTGAGTTAGGATACCATAAATCATAGTTTATAGTCCATTTAAGTATCAAAATATTTTTTTTTTGCCATTAAGTGATTTCTTTTAGGTTCAGCTACAAATCTTTCAACAATGCGAACTGTATTAGAAATATCTAGTCTAGATTGAGTAAGATATATGAGTTTTCCAATCATATACTTGTATAGTGTCTTTTCAACTGCTGTAGAATCATAATCTTTAGAAAGATTTCTTCCTATTATCATGGGGGTGCCTATAGGCTTGCAATCTTCCATCTTGAATTTCTTAAATATTTATTTCACATACTTAGACTGATTAATGAATATACCTTTGTCTGTTTGTTGTACATTTAATCCCAAAAAGTATTTGATAGGTCCAATCATGGTCATTTCAAACTCGCTCTACATCTCTTTAGAAAAATATTCACTAAGCTTGTCTTTACTGTTGGGATTAATAGGAAGTATGTACTGAGAGGGGAGGGGTGAATTAGTACCCCTAAAAATTTTGTATCCCTTTTTTCAATTAACTTTTGCAATCAATTATATATCCATTCAATATGATTTAAAGTATCTTGATGTGATTTATATCAATTCATAACATTAACATACATGTGAACATTCATAGAAACATTCATGAAAGTAAATTGACACATAACACAAGATATGATATCAAAGAAAACTCCTGTGATGAAGTAAAAACTGCAGGGAGGATGACACCCACAAAATCTTCATTATCTGCAGATTGGAAGGGGCCGGTTAAGGCTCAGAATTTGATCACTTCTGATGATCTACCCTATTAGGAGTATTAGTGGAGACCTGTTAAAGTCTACTCTCTTAAGATCTTTAGCAACACTGTTGAGTGTGCACTTGGTCAAGAGATTTGTTGTTGGATGGTTAAATCCACCTCCCTTGAAAGGATTTTTATAGTTTTCTCCACTTGTTAGAATGATAGAAAATTAAAAATTAACCTGGTAAATGCAATATCCTATTGCTGATATGGATCCAATTTAGTTTACATAAAAATATTATCACCTTAATTATGATTGAATAATACCACTGATTCTCAGTTTGCTCTATTCTTGGTTCTTTCTAACCAAATTCATCTTTTGTTGTTCCTGTTTTAGAAACTCTCAATATGATCCACAAATGTTCTTGTCTAATTCATTTACATTCTCCTCTCTCTTATCATCATCTATTCATCCATTATAATGAATGATTTCATCATCTATTTATAGATGGATTGACTTTATCATGTTTTGATAAAAACAATGTTAACTCTAAGATCAGGTTTACAACTTATACCTAGATCTCCTAGTCTATGTGTTTTAAATCAGTTAGACTAATTAAAGCACTTATATTCATGTATCTTGTCCCTAAAGAAATGGATTTAAAATAATTAAATATCCTATAAGTAGAATACACTTTCTTTATCTGACAAGGAAGTGAGATCCACTTTTTGCTAGCTTCAACTGACCTTCAGTTCTGTCTGTTGGTCATGCTTGACTGTCCTTAGGTTTTGTTCTATCAATTGTGATGTAACTCTCTTGTCAGTCTGCACTATAACTTCCATATCAGGTTCCTCTATCGGGTTCCACTTTGTCTTTTTGTCTTTTCAATTTTGGTTTACACACTAGCATGTGTCATCGGGTCTCTTAGCACTTAGTCATCTTCAGTGATCTCTTGGTATCTGATCTTTGGTTATCTCAGTCCTGTCTTTCGGTGAATGCTTACCAAAATTTTAGTTTTCATACTAATGAAAAATTAATTTCATCAATCTCCCCCTTTGACCTTAGTATCAAAAACTAATATGTGCAAAATACTAACAAAATGTTAAGTATATACAACATATATAATCCTTAGTCATTTAATGACTCCCCCTATGTATATGCCGGTATATCTTTACATATGATGTCTTTCCTTATACATATCATTTTTCATCCTTTTCTCCTTTGTACTTATACTATCATTTTCCTATAGAACTATACCATATACATATCATACTTACCATTCGCCCATCTGAATGAATGAATGTACATATCATCATTTTCCCCCTTTTTTGATATTAAGGGCAAAGGTCTTTACCTTTAGAGCTTATAAAAAATATGGGAATTGGAAAACTTCACGTCTTCCATAATTTTATCCCATTGTTCTTTGAGGTTCTCTAGAGCCACGTGCTCAAGTGTAATGGGTATGTACAGGATCATGGTATGTCAAACTAGGCCTTAAGTGGCAATGAAAATTCAGACAATCAAAGTTAGGAAAGTTGATGTAAAAATTTGGACAAGTTATCAATCTGATATCAAAAATGTGTAAGAAGAGAATCTATAGAAAATTGAATCTAGTTTCTAAGTTACTATCCCTTTTAATATATATATATATATATATATATATATATATATTCTATATGGTAAAATTTCAAATTTTAATGTAGTAGTATGAAAATTTTACGAAAAAGATAAGAAGTGGATGTATGTCTGACCACCTTAAACACAATCAAATGATAATATTTTTTTAGAAGATTCTAGATATAAGTAGTAGACTCGTGTTCGGATATGACGCATATTTTTTTGCACGTAAATAATTAATTATGATTTTTCTACTAGAACGTTTCAAGAATATAAAAAATCACATGTCTGACCACCTTAACTTAGTTTAAAATTCATCAAATTGAATTTTTTTTAGTTTTTAATTGTAGTAGGAAAATCATACAATATCACTCATGTTTTGGATTTCAAAAATGTTATACATTTTGAAAGTTATAGCTATTTTTCAATCAGTCTATCAATCAGGACTAAAAAGATAAGAAGTAGGCGTATGTCTGACCACCTTAAAAACAATCAATGATAATATTTTTTTAAATTATTATAGATATAAGTAGTAGACTCATTTTTGGATGTGAACCATATTTTTTTGTAATTTTTTTCCAAGTAAATAATTAATTATGATTTTTCTACTACAACTTTTCCAGAACATAAAAACTCTCGTGTCTGACCACCTTAACTTAGTCTAAACTTTATCAAATTAAATTTATTTTTTTGTTTTTTTCTTTTAGTAGTTGAAGCATAGAATGTGACACATGTTTTAGATTTAAATAATGATATAACATTTGAAAGTTATAGCTATTTTCAATCAGTCTACCAATCAGGACTTCTTTTTTACATTGCCACTTTTTGGCATACCATGATCTTGCATGTACCCTAATCTTGGAGTGCATATCATAGATGCTTTCTACCAAAGACATCTCGGGAGTTGCAAATAGTTGCCTTGTTGAACTAATATGTTGTTGGAGCAGTGTACGGTTTGGGAGAAGTTGAGCTTGGAGCTCAGTTAATTCTTCCTTGAAATGTGTTTCTGCCTCCCACAGTTCTTTCCTTAACCGTTTAATCTCTATGATCTTCTCGTAATGTAGTTTGACTGCATTGTCTCTATTGGTGGTTAAGCTTTGTGCACTATTTGCTAGATCTGTATCAAGCTTTGCAATGTTGTCACTATTCTCCTTAGTGAACTTTTCTATTCTGCTCAATTTTTGAATTAAGGCTATAGCTTCAGATATGACTGGATCCAATTCAGATATGAATTTTGATAGCTTTACCTTATTTACTACCACTTCTTGGCTGATGTTCTCTATGAACTTTTGTTGGTACTTCATCTCGGCTCTTTCCTCTATTCCCTTCTCAGCATCAATGTTCTGAGTTGTGATTGCATCGGTAAGGATAGATAATTGATCAAGTATTGGCTTTCTTTGATCAATATCAACATTGGGCACTATTTGATGTAGATTGTTCCATTTTGTCTCTAGCACCATGGAGTCCCTGTGTTGTTTCTTCAGCTTCTCTTGCAATGCCTTTGGCATATCTCTCCATATTCCTGGAATGCTACAAAGTCAAGTGTAGAGGGGTCACACTTCGGTATTTCTATTAGTTCATATAGGGTGACCTCTAACTTTTTCTTCTTTGACTTCTTCTTCTTCTTGTGTGACTTAGTAGAATGTAAAACCATTGCCAATTTCTCGTCCTTTTCTATTGTGCTCGATGAAGTGAGCTATTGTGCTTCTTTCTACTGCTTGGAATCAGTTTCATCTCATTGGGTGTCTGCAGATGTCTCCACATTCACCTTAACATCATCGATAGCACTCTTGTCAATTTCCTCAGGAGTACCATCTTTTGGTTTATCTCCTTCATTAGTTTCCTTTGCTTCATCAGTCTTGGTTTCTTCATTCTTGTCTTGAGTATCTGCATCTTTTTCCTTATATCCTCCAGTAACCTTATTAGTGTTGGTTACATCTTGAGTATCTCTGATGTCTTGCTGACCATCAGTGTTATCCTTGTTTGCTTCTTCCCCTACATCCTTTGGAGTATCCTTCTTAGGTGACTTTATTTATTCTTGCATGATATTGATAGCTTGTATCAATATTGGCAGTTTTCCTAGAATGTGCACTTGTGCATTATCAATTGTTGCATCCTGTTCATCGGTTTTATCCTTTGCAATAGTTACATCTTCATCATTATTCACTTCCTCTGCCGGGTCATTGGTAATGTCTATGACATTAGTATCCACTATGTTGTCATTTTTCTTATTTGGCCATGATTCATCTCGACATCTACAGTCTTGTTTCTTATTGTATCATCTTCTTCTTTATCTAACTCAATGGATGTGTCATCTTGAGTTGCCTTTTCAACATCTTGTTGTTGAAGGTCTTTGTTCGGGCTTACCTCTTCAATAGGTATGTTCATGATCTTACACCATTTCTTGTAACTATCCTTCTCAAGCTCTATAAGCTTTCCTTCAAGGAGTTTGTATGCTCTCAGCTTCGGTGAGAAATATATTTTATACCTTTCCATCATCTCATTAATTTCAACCTTCTCTAATTCAGGTGGCATGAGAGAAACACGTACTCTCTCTTATCTCTTTCTCATTCTTCAATGCAAATGTCCAATGAGAGTATAATCTATCGAAGAGTTCCCTTGGTACATAACTTCCTTATTATTGTACTAGTACATATTTGAAGTTCTACATTTTTTCTATCGTGTTATCCTCAATTTTATTGTAATCTTCTAAATTTAGTTTTGGCCATCTTATAATGTTTGGATTTGTAATAGATCTAGAATTTGCAATAAATAGACAAATGTCATCAATAGAGTCAGGTTCCTTTACCTTGACAATTTCTTCTTCAATAGCTTCATCCTGCTAGGTTTCCTTTATATCCTCTCAGGTTCTTATGAATTTTCTTCCTTTCTTGTTTTGTCCTCTTTTAGGTGTGGGAGCTTTCCTTTTTTTAAGTCTTGACCTTTCCCTTCTTTAGAGGTGAAGGAGTAGAATCTTTCGACGTTTAAGTTCTTTTCCTAGAAGAAACTATTGTCCTTGGCCTTTTAGTTCGTGGAGGAGGTGGTGAATCTAACTCTATTTCTTCAGATTCATCCTTTCCTTCATCTTTACCGACTAAAAACTTCTCTTCAGTTTCTTCCTCCTGTCTAACTTCTTCATCTTGTTCAACTTCTTCCTTGGTTGCTGACAGAATCTTCTTCAGATTCTTCACCATTTTGTCTTTTTTCCTGACAATTTTCTTCACAACAAGGCCAGATTTGATTCTTGTCTTGGCCTCTTAATATGTTCCAAATTTTGGTTACTTCTTATCGAATGGTTTATTGATCAAGGCATCAATTTCCTTAGTATCAAGATCAATGTTGATCTCATACTCTAATGGTTCTAACCATGCTATCCTTGGTACAACAGGCTTAATGTATGTATTGTAAGTGTCAACCATGAAGTATATCTCATCCTTATATTGTTCAATCAGTTGCTCAGGGATTCTTACCCTCTTTTGCATTTGGTCTTTGAAAACATTGAAATATTCATCCATGACTATCTCAAAGTTATGACCCACTGTAGCTATGTGCTCACTAATTTGCATGGTGACTGGTTTGGTGTTGTCTCATTTAACATCTCCAACCAATGGGAATGTTTCTTGAAAATAAAAGATGATACACATTATTAATGAGCCAAACTTATAAATGTTTGACTTTGTAGTCCTGATAGTCTTTAAGTTGTCCTTCAAATGATTCATGAGTAGCTCAGATAAATCCAATTGTGTTCCTTTCTTTACAATTTTGAAAGATGTGTCCACTGCACTTGATGCTATGCTTTTTAATCTTCTTGCTTGGAAGAACTTATAGCCCAGAACACATGCACTGAACTTGATCTCATCATCGATTATTGTTGTAACCTTTAGTCCTTTGCCATCCCATTTGGCTCCAGTCATTTTCTCGGTCTTGCCCTTTGGTGGATGCTTTAGTGCCTTAACTTTATCAGTTATAACTGATAACCGCATGAATGACGTCTCAAGTTATTACCTTCATTTCATCAAGCTATAGCTTTTTTTTATGTATTCATCTTAGAACTAACCAAATCCATTTAGTTTTGAAAACCTTCAGAAACATTAGGGCATTAGTGAGCCCTTTCACTTCAATGTGTTTGTGTTCATCCTTTAGTGTTCCATCATTGTTGCACAGCTTCTTGTAAGCTTCTTCAACCTTTGATGTTCCTATCTTTGCAATCTTGTAGTGTATGAACGATCAAACATCTTCAACTAGTAAATCCCTAGCTGGAATGCATGAAAATGCACCAGGGTCATTAAGTTGTGAGGCAGCCTAAGGATGGATCTTATAGTTGGGTTCATCACATGCCAAATTCTTAATGATTTTGAACTCATCTTTCTTTGCGTTCTTGGATTTCATGCTTCATGAAGTCGATGCCATTTTCAAAAATTTAGGACTTTCTGTGTAATGATTAAAAATAGAGTTGTTGGTTCTTTGGAACTTACTGTTTACTGTAGCAAAGATTCCTGATTTTCTTAGGAGTGTTTTTTTCAAGTCATGATTTCTCTATGATCCCTTGGCTTTGTGCTCAAAAATCACCTTGGTCGCTCTTCTCTGGGTGTCATGAACAAAGGAGTTGTTCTGATGCCCTATTTATAGTCATTTCCCTAAAACATGTGCCATAAATTCTTACCAACTCCTCGGTGTATGAAGACTGAGTTCGTCGATGAAGACTTTACTTCCTTCGGTAAAACTTAAAATGTTTTGGAGTAGTAGCTATTCACTTTTCTTTTACTTGATAGGTTTTGGTATCACTGACAACTTTGTTCATTTGCTTGTTTACCGACGAGGCTTGGTTTGTACTTAGCAATTTTTCTTTCAAACAATGCTTCTCGGTAAATGTAGGCAGTCTTAGCTTTGAGTGTATACCGATGGGTTTTGGTATATATTCCCAAAAGCATAGTTATGACAAATTTTAGCAAGTAATACCATGATACATCTTTCTTATTCTAATTTGGCATTTATATCAACATACTATGGAACTGATGTAAAGTAATAGCTTGGGGTAATTTAGTTCCATACTTACTTGTTCTTCTTAGGTGGGGGTGGTTATGTCACCAGATCCATTGGATGGGGTGTCACCATTTGAATTGCTCATTCTAGCTTCATCATTACTTGAAGCTTTTCTCCACTTTTTATCTCTAGCCTTCTGGATATATTCAATGGTTTCTCCATTGGGATATGTGCTTGTCTCTGTCATTCGGTCTCTGCAGTCTTTCTTGAGATGACCAACTTTATGACAATGTAAGAATGCCATTACGGGGTTATTCCATCCTCTAGGCTTTCTATTCCACTATCTCATATAGTTTTCAGCAATGTGACCATATCTTCCACATGCTATACAACTTGTCCCAGTATTGTAGTCCCATACATACTGATTACCGACTCTCTTCGGTTGATAGGGAGTTTCTTGACCTTTAGGCTTCCATGCTTGCCTTTTCTTTTTCTAGCATTCAAGAGTTGTGTACCCATTCATTTTTCATGTAGGACAACATTTGTCCATGTAGGTTTCCATCTTTGGTTGTTTCATCTCAGACTTACATTCATATTCTTTATGTCCTTTCTTGTTACATTTATAACATAATCCTATGAATGAAGATGTAGATTTAGGAATACCTTTAATTTTTCCTCTCCATACATTTGATGTATGGCCTTGCTTTCCACAGTGATTGCATGTAAGCTTTCTTGGTCTTTAACTTGTGTAGACATTCTTTGGATCAGCTTGATTTGTTGATTCTCCATTCACTGTAAAACCTAGACCATTATTGTTGTTGACTCTTCATTGTCCTTCAAGAAAATCATCCATTCTTTTATTACTTTCTTCTGCTTTCTTGATAATTTCATTATTCAGTTTTTGAATTCTTATTTCATGTTTCAAATTTTTATTCTCATCCCTCAGTTCACTGATAGCTTGTATTCTTTCAATGAGTTCAACATTTAATCTATTTGCCTCTTGACTCATAAGAATAATCTGATTTGTAATCTCATGGTGATGCTATGTAAGTCTTTGTATTTCAGACTCTTTTTCTTGTAGCTTTTCAGTGATCTTTTTTCTATCATCAATAGCTACTATTTTTTCTTGTTCATCTTTCCTAGCATTGTTCATGACACAAATCATCCTTACCATCTATGTTTCTTCACTGATTTTTAGAGATTTAACTTGTCCAAATAAATGTAGATTGATTTAAGTTAGGCTTGTGATGTTTTATTATGATGTATTTGATGCTTTTCTTCTAGTTGATCCTGAAGACTCAAATAAATATGGTATTTCTTCCACATGATATGTTGGAATTTTTAGAATGATGTACTGAGAGGGGAGGGGTGAATCAGTACCTCTAAATTTTTTTATGTGATTGGCCCATTAACCTTTGTGTCATTAGATTTGTATATACCTATCTATCTGTTCATCTTTGCTTATGTATGTGTAATCATAATATAAGTTCTTTACATGTATAAACATTCAAGAAACATTCATGAAAACAAA
>MU227846.1:1092508-1125538 GCA_018584345.1 Thuja plicata
TGTATAAACATTCAAGAAACATTCATGAAAACAAATAACACATAACACATGATATGATATCGCAAAAAACTCCTGTTAGGAAGTAAAAACTGCGGTGGGGATGTCTACCCACAAAACTTCACTATCTATAGATAAGAAGGGAGCCGGTAAAGGCTTACAATTGATCACTTCTGATGATCTACCCTTTTAGGAGTATTAGAGTGGAGACCTGTTAGGATCTACTTCGTTTGAAGCTTCAGAAACACTATTAGGTGTGCACTCTGTTAAGAGATTTATCAAAGAACCGTTAAGTCCACCTTCTACAAAAGGATTTCTATTGTGATGCACTTGTTAGAATGCAAATACAATATAAATGTTGATCTGATAGTGAATGCAATCTCTAATTGCTGATAACAGATCCTGTATAGCTTACAATATATGTATGTAATCACCTTGAGTGATTGAGTAATACCTTGTCTCTGCTCGTCGGTAGCCTTCCTATGTTCTTGATAACTGTTGTGATCTGTTTCTAAACTTTGCATGAATTCTCTTCTTCTACTTAGATGCTCTCCATGGCTACTATCATTTTTCAAATTATTACAAGTCTCGATTATTACAAATGATGGAAAATCTATTTATACTAGTTTCTAGCTCTATTCTTGATTCACGTTTTTCAAATTAACTCTAGATCCAAGGTTTACAACTTGACCTTGATCTTTAGTTTGATATGTTTTAGATCCGTTAAGATGCTTTAAAACATTTACAATATGCTTGCTTGACCCTCAAGTTAAGATTTAAAATAAATAAAAACTCTATAAATAGAATTACATTGCTTTATCTGACGTGTAAAATCAGATCCACTTTTTGTGGGTTCTGTAACTAACTGTCGGTTCTGATGGTCAGGCTGCTCTGTCAGTCTGTTGGTTTTTTTCTTTGTTAGTGTTCCTTACTTGAACTGTTCATCAGGTATGCCTTTTCTTCTCTGTCGGTGATGTTCCCAAAACTGTATCATCGGTTATGCTTTCCGTCGGTAATTTCTATACTTAGCATTTTCACATTAGACATTTTGTCCTGTCAGGTATGCTTGCTGTCTGCCGGTTACGCTTATATCGATGACCTTTATCATGTTTTTCCCTTTAAGTATACTAATGGAAAAAATTAATGTCATCAATCTCCCCCTTTGACATTAGTATAAAAAATTGATATGTTCAACATACTTGATGCGTATGTACACCTATGTATACTTCTTCCTTAGTCATGAAATGACTCCCCCTATGCATATGCCAGTAAGTGTAAGTTTATGTACATGTCTATCTTTTCTGTATATACATTATACATATCCTCATATAATATTTTGTACATATGTATACATTCCTCCTTTTTCTTACTAAAGTATATTGTACATATGTATACATTCCTCCTTTTTTGATAATGAGGGCAAAGGTACTTACATCTTTTCTAAAATGTGAGAGTGTGAGGCTTTGATTTCCTCCATCATTTTCTCCCATTTCTACTTTAAATTCTCAAGAGCCAAATGCTCAAGTGATATCCTCACATGCATGTCATATATGCTATCTACCATAGACATCTCTGGGGTCGTGATTAGATTTCTTGCATCTGTAATATGTTGTTGCAGAGTGGTGAGGTTTGCAAAAATGTGCGCTTGAAGCTCTGTAACCTCATTTCTAAATTGAATCTCTGCATTCCATATTTCTTGTCTCAATCTGTTTACCTCTATAATATTTTCATGATGCATCTTTATAGTGTTTTCATCAGAGGTTAAACTCAGTGCACTAGCTATTAGATCTAAATCTAATTGTGACAGGTTTTCACTATTTTCTTTAGTGAAATTTTCTAATGTGCATAATTTATGAACTAAGGTAACAGCTTCAGTAATCATAGGTTATAATTCACTTGCTAGTTCAGATAGCTTTACCTTGTTCTTTGTCACTTCTTGGCTAATCTTCTCAACTAGTTTGTGTTGATACTCCAGCTCTTCCTTTTCTTCCATTTCCTTCTCCGCATCTACATTCTGATTTGTGATGGTGTCAGTAAGAACTATTATTTGTTCCATGACTGATATGCTATCTTTGAGTTTGACATCTGGAACAATTTGTTGTAGAATATCCCTTGCCTGTTCAAGTGCTTGGGCCTCCCTATGTGCCTTTTTTCATTTTCTCTTGTATTGCCTTTCTCTAACACATTACTCCAAAATTTTGAAGTGATTCAGTATCTAAAGTAGATACATCCCACTTGGGTATTTCTATTACCTCATCAAGTGTGACAGCCAAGATATCTTTCTTTAATACCTTCTTCTTTTTATTCTTTGGCTGGGAGGCAGATTGATGTACTACCATTTGTAGACCTTGAAATTGGATTGATTTGGTAGGTGAGGGTTGAGAAGATGAAGCATCTTGTTGTTTCTATTCTGAGTCCACTAGCTAGTTTTGTGAAGATGTCTCCTCATTTTCCTTGGGTGTATCAACAGATTTATCTTCTTTTTCTTTCATGCTTTCATCCTATTTGAATTTTTCACTCTTTTCTTTTTCGTCATCTTTTCTCAATGTTTCATCTATTTTGTTATCTGGTCCTTTGTCTTTTTCAGTAGACACTTCTTGCTGAGTGTCGGTTGCATCTTTCATTGTAGTATATGCATCCTTTTGAATATTTGATGCATCTTTATTTTCATCATTACCCATGTCCTTGGGTGTTTCATCATCTTTCTTAGATGATTTCTCCTGACTTGATTCAATATCAATAGCATCAATTAATATGTTCATGTTTGTTGGTGTATTGACTTCTATAGTGTTAATAGTTGAATCTTGTCCATCGGTATTTCCCTATGCAGCATTGATATCTTCATCTTTTTGCACTTCATCTGCAGGATCTTTTCTTGTAATGTCATTTACAATGTTATCTAACCATGATTCATCACTGATATCATCAGTTATGTTACCTTTTATTTTCAAATATTCTTTGGTAACTTCTTCTTCTCCGCTCAAGTCAATATGAAGTGGACTTGGTGGATTTTGACTTTCCTTACATTGAGTGTTGTCAAGAGTAGTGTCTGGCCATACTTCATCTACAATGTCAGTATGTTTGGGGCCTGCTAGATCACTCTATTCTCTATCTAATTCCACAGATGAGTCATCTTGTACATCTTTAATGATGATTTGTTCCTTCTTCGGGCTAGCTTCCTTAGTGGGCTTATTGAGTATCTTGCATCACTTCTTAATGCTATTTTGATCAAGATCAATTATCTTCCCCTTGAGAAATTCATATGCTCTCATTTTTGGTGAGAATTATTTTTCATACTTCTTCATCATCTCAGTAATTTCTTCCTTGTTTGTATCAAGAGGCATAAGAGTAACAAGTAATATTTCTCTTATTTCCTTTTCCTAATGTAGTGCAAAAGTCCATCTGGCTAACAATCTCTCTGATAGTTCTTTGGGAATGTCATATTCTGAGAATTGCAGTGGAACATAATGATGTTTGCACATTTTTGCAATTATTGCATCTTCAATCTTATTTTGATCCTCTGTACTAAATTTTAACCATTTCCTAATGTTAGGATAAGAATCAGATTGTGATTCTCAAATATTCTTGCATATTTTGTCAATTGTTGTATGGACCAAAGGTTCTTTTTCCTTTTGTATTTCTACATCAGCTTCATCCATAGCTGAGTCTTCTAGATCCTCTCTATTTCTATTCATCTTCCTCCATTTGGTCTATTTTTCTTTTGGAGGAGTTGGTTTTCTCTTGTATATCCTCACTCTTCCTTTCTATAATGGTGAAGGAGTTGACTCTTTTGCAGTCTGGATTCTTGTTCTTGAAACGGTTGTTGTTCTTTCTTTCTTGGGTGTAGGCAGAGGTGGAGAATCTGACTGTGTACCTTCTGAGTCATTGTTTTCTTCTTCTTCACCAATAGGTGACTTTCCTTTAGTTTGTTCCTCCTTACCCTTTGTTTCCTCTTCACCTTCTTCTGTAACAAATTTCTTGGTTAAGTTTTTAACCATCTTGTCCTTCTTGTTTACAATCTTCTTGACAACAAGATCTGTCTTGATCTTTTTTTTGGCTTCCTCATAGGTGCCAAATCTTGCTTGCTTGTTGTCAATTGGTTCATTAAATAGTGCCTTGATGCACTCATTGGCTTGTCCTGATTTGATCTCATACTCTAAATGTCAAAGCCAGGACTTCCTAGGTACTACTTCTTGGATATAAGTGAAATTAGTATCTACTATAAAACATATGTCCTCTTTGTGTTCTTCTATCAAACTTTTAGGTATCCTTGTTCTAGCTTGCAACATTTCCTTAATGCTTTTGAAATATTCATTCATTATATCATCAAAGTCTTTTCCTAGTGACTCTATATGCTCACATATCTATATGGTTATAGGTCTAATTGTATCCCATACTACTTTGCCTATGGAAGGAAAGTATTCTTCAAAGTAAAATAATATGCACATAATGAGGGAACCAAGCTTACAAGTGTTTTTTCCTGAAGATCTTATGGTGTTCATGTTCTCCTCAAGTTGATTCAACATGATCTTTGCAAGATCCATCTTCTTTCCTTGTTTGATGATTTTGTATGCTGTTCTCGTAGCAGTGCTTGATATGCTATTCATTCTACTTTCTTGGAAGATTTTGCATCCTACCACACATGCACCAAACATGAATTCTTTGTCGGTGATAGTGTTGACCTTGAGAGCTCTTTTGTCAAATTTTGCACCAGTTAGCTTTTCTACTTCCTTCAGAGATGGGTGCTTGTGACCTTGTGGTTTTTCAGTTTTAGGATATCCAGTAACTGCATGAATAACATCCTTTGTTATTCATTTTGAATTATTAAGCCATAAAGTCTGGTTATGCATTCTGCTGAGAACTATCTTTATCCATTATGTTTTGAAAACTCTGGGAAACTGTAATGCATTCGTGAGTCCTTTCTCTTCTAGATGCTTGTGCTCTTCTTTCAGGTTTCCAAATTCATCACATAGTGCACTATAGGCATTATCTAGGTCTAGATCTCCTAATTCCAAGATCTTACGGTGTATATAGGACCTTACGTCTTCTACCAGTAAAACCCTAGGTGAGATTCTGGAGAATGCTCTAGAATCATCAGGTTGTGATGCAATTTCTAGGTGCATCTTGTATTTAGGTTCAACACAAGTGCCTCTACTGAATAGCTTGATTGTTTTCTACTTATCTTCTTTCAACTTTTTGACTCTTGAAGTGGATGCTATTGTGTTTCAGAATTTTAGGGTTTTTCATAAATTAAATAGTGCAGTCGGTGAATGTAGGTACTTACTGAATCTTTGTGATTGCCCATGAATCCTCTGAGCTATGTTAGAATCTTGCTGGATTCACTCTTCAATTTTTTGCTTCAATTGCTCTACTTGGCTCTCTTGGTTGCTCTAAAATTGCGGGTACAAAATGAGTTCAGTCGTCAAACTTTTATAACTTTTGTGCCCTAAGTTGTCATTAATGCTCACCAACTCATCGGTATACAAAGACTGAGTTTGTCAGTTGAGGCATAAATAACATCTTCAGTGTAGGTGTAAAGTGTCAGGGTTGCCAATAGCTTTGATGACTTCACCGATGATTGTCGGTAAAGTGGCAAAGACAAATTTCGTCGGCTCAAGGATCACCGATGTCTGTTGGTTTACACTTAGCCACTTGGCTTTTGTGTAATGACCGATGCATTCCAATAAGTAATGTTAACTTTTCTGTTTGTGTTCACTGATGCATATTTGTACCCAATAACCGATGGTTGTTTTTCAATAATATTTACAAGTGACAATATAGTGCATCTTTAATAATTTTGATTTGTCTATATGATCAATATATAAATGGAACTGATGCATAATATAACTTTTCATAATGCAATTCCCTACTTGTGCAATTTAGTTGGAAATGGTGATGCCACCAGATCCATTAGATGGGGCATTATCATTTGCATTTCTTGTTCCAACACCTTCAGTGTTTGTGGCTTTTACCCACATCTTGTTTCTCATCTTCTTGATGTCATCAATGGTATTTCCATTGGGATAAGTACTTGTTTCTGTCAGTTGATCTTTGCAATCTTTTATCACATGTCCAACCTTATGACAATGTAAACATGTCATTCCAGGATTGAACCATCGTCTTGGTTTTATAGTCCATTTTCTCATACAGTTAGCAGATATATGACCATACCTTCCACATGCTATGCAATTTACCCATGTGTTATAGTCCCAAACATATGAGTTACCTTTTCTTTTTGGTTTGTAGCCATTATCAGGTTCTTTTGCCGTCCATGCCTTTTTATTCTTTTTCCAACATTCCTTATATGTATGTCCATTCATTTTTAAAGTAGGACAGTACTTGTCCATATAGGTTTCCTTCTTTGGATTTGTCACCTTGGATCTGCATTCATATGCCTTGTGTCCTTGCTTGTGACATTTATAACAATTTCCAATGAAAGTATATTGTGATTGAGGAATACCTTTCATTTAGTTTTTGCAAATGTTTGAGGTGTGGCCAAGTTTTCCACAGTGATTGCATGACATATTCTTGGTTCTTGGTGTTGCATATACATTATTTTTATTTGACTGATTAGATGACTCTGCATTGTCGGTGTAACCATTCCTGTGTAGTTGTTGACTCTTCTTTGACCATCAAGGAAATCATCTATTCTTTTGTTGCTATCTTCAGATTTCTTGATCAATTCATTGTGCTAATTCTGAATTCTGACTTCATGCTTTAGTTTCTCATTTTCTTCCCTTAGCTCACCAATGATCTGTATTCTTTCAATGAGTTTAGTATTTAATCTGTTTTCTTCTTGACTCATAAGAATAATTTGGTTGGTAATCTCATGGTGATGCTCAGTAAGTCTTTGAATCTCTGATTATTTTTCTTGTAGCTTTTCTATTATTTTCCTCCTATCATCAATAGCCAATTTTCTCTTTGATTTAGCTTTTCTTGAATCATTCATGACATCAATCATTTTTACCATCTGAGTTTCTTGACCGATTTGCAGCATTTTGATTTGCTCCGTCAGATGTAGATTGACTTCTTGTAGACTTGTGATCTCTTCTACAGATGTGTTTGAAGCTTTACTTGTTGATGATTCAACATTGTTGAAGTAACCTGGGATCTCCTTTTCTTGATAATCTTTTTCATTAAGCCTAGTAGCCATGATCTTTCTTTCATCAAGCAACTTTCTCATGCTTACTCTCGCCTCTTTATTCTACTCATAGTAAATCTGAATTTGCAATTTCTCATTCTCAATAGTCTTGTCCAGTCTGTACTTTTCCATTGTGTGGATCTTTTCTCTTAAGTCTTTAAGCTTTTCAATAAAGAGACTTAGCTTTGATACCAATTTTTAGAATTTCTGGAATGATGTACTGAGAGGGGAGGGGTGAATCAGTACCTCTAAAACTTTTTATGTGATTGGCCCATTAACCTTTGTGTCATCAGATTTGTATATACCTATCTATCTATTCATCTTTTCTTATGTATGTGTAATCATAATATAAGTTCTTTACATGTATGAACATTCAAGAAACATTCATGAAAATAAATAACACATAACACATGATATGATATCACACAAAACTCCTGTTAGGAAGTAAAAACTGTGGTGGAGATGTCTACCCACAAAACTTCACTATCTACAGATAAGAAGGGAGCTGGTAAAGGCTTACAATTGATCACTTCTAATGATCTACCATATTAGGAGTATTAGAGTGGAGACTTGTTAGGATCTACTTCATTTGAAGCTTTAGCAACACAGTTAGGTGTGCACTTTGTTAAGAGATTTATCAAAGAACTGTTAAGTCCACCTTCTACAAAATGATTTCTTTTGTGATGCACTTGTTACAATGCAGCTACAATATAAATGTTTATTTCATAGTGAATGCAATCTCTAATTGCTGATAACAGATCCTGTATAGCTTACAATGTATGTATGTAATCACCTTGAGTGATTGAGTAATACCATGTCTCTACTCGTCGGTAGCCTTCCTGTGTTCTTGATAACTGTTGTGATCTATTTATGAACTTTGCATGAATTCTCTTCTTATGCTTAGATGATCTCCATGGATACTATCATTTTTTAAATGATTACAAATCTCTCTTATTACAAATGATGGAACATCTATTTATACTAGTTTCTAGCTCTATTCTTGATTTACGTTTTTCAAATTAACTCTAGATCCAAGGTTTACAACTTAACCTTGATCTTTAGTTAGATATGTTTTAGATCCATTAGGATTCTTTAAAACGTTTACAATATGCTTTCTTGACCCTCAAGTTAAGATTTAAAACAAATAAAAACTCTATAAATAGAATTACATTACTTTATCTGACGTGTAAAATCAGATCCACTTTTTGCGGGTTCTGTAAATGACTGTCGGTTCTTATGGTCGGGGTGCTCTGTCAGTCTATCAGTTTTCTTCTCCATCAGTGTTCCTTACTTCAACTATTTTTTGGGTATGCCTTTTCTGCTCCGTTGGCGATGTTCTCAAAATTGTATCGTCGGTTATGCTTGTCGTCGATAATTTCTATACTTAGCATTTTCACATTAGACATTTTTTCCTGTCATGTATGCTTGTTGTCCGCCGATTATGCTTATACCGATGACCTTTATCATGTTTTTCCCTTTGAGTATAATAATGGAAAAACTTAATTTCATCATGATAATTTGTCTCCTTTCATCAAGATGCCATATTATTTCTTTTATCTAGCAGTTATCTCATACTGATTCTAGCTTCTTTAGACTATTGAAAGAACATATGAATTTCAAGCTTTTTATTCTCAATATTTTAATCAAGTTTTTACTTCTTCATTGTATGATCTTTTCTCTTAAGCCTTTAATATTTCCAAGAAGAGACTTATCTCTGATACCAATTGTTAGGATTAATGGGAAGTATGTACTGAGAAGGAAGGGGTGAATCAGTACCTCTAAAACTTTTGTATCCCTTTTTTCAATTAACCTTTGTAATCAATTGATATCCATTCAATCTGATTTAAACTATCTTGATGTGAGTTATATCAATTCATAATATTAACATACATGTGAACATTCATAGAAATATTCATGAAAGTAAATTGACAAATAACACAAGATATGATATTGCAGAAAACTCCTGTGAGGAAGTAAAAACTCTGGTGAGGATGACACCCACAAAATCTTCACTATCTGTAGATTGAAAGGGGCCAATTAAGGCTTACAATTTAATCACTTATGATGATCTACCCTATTAGGACTATCGGTGGAGACCTCTTAAAGTCTACTCTGTTAAGAGCTTTAGCAACACTGTTGAGTGTGCACTCAGTTAAGAGATTTGTTGTTGGATGGTTAAATCCACCTTCCTTGAAAGGATTTTTACACTTTTGTCAACTTGTTAGAATGATAGAAAATTAAAAATTGACATGGTAAATGCAATCTCCTATTGCTGATACAGATCCAATTTAGTTAACATAAAAATATTATGACCTTAATTGTGATTGAATAATACCTCTAATTCTCGGTATGCTCTATTCTTGTTTCTTGATAACCAAATTTATCTTTCGTTGTTCCTGTTCTAGAAAGTCTCAATCTGATCTACAGATGTGCTTGTCTGATTCATTCATTTTCTTATCTCTCTTCTCATCATCTATTCATCCAGTATAATGAATGATTTTATCATCTATTTATAGATGTATTGACTTCATTGAGTTCTGATAAAAACAATATTAACTCTAAGATAAGGTTTACAACTTATACCTAGATCTCCTAGTCTATGTGTTTTAAATTAGTTAGACTGATTAAAGTAGTTAAATTCATGTATCTTGTCCCTAAAGAAATGGATTTAAAACAATTAAAAATCCTATAAATAGAATACACTTTATTTATTTGATGTGGAAGTCAAATCCACTTTTTGCGGGTTGCAATTGACTTTCAGTTCTATCTGTCACTCATGCTTGACTGTCCTTTGGTTTTTTTCTATTGGTTTCTCTATAACTGTCTTGTCGGTCTACACTTCAACTTGCATATTGGGTTCCTCTGCTGTGTTCCACTTTATCTTTCTATCTTTTCAATTTTTGTTTACACACTAACATGTGTCGTCAGTTCTCTTAGAAGTTAGTCATCTTTGATGATCTCTTAGTATCAGATCTTCAGTTTTCTCAGTCCTATATTTCCATGTATTGTTACCAAAATTGTAGTTTTCATACTAATGGAAAATAAATGTCATCAATTACAACCAAAAATAATGTCATCAACAAAAATAGAAACAAGTAATAATCCTTCAGGTGTCTCTCTTATGAATAAGTTACAATCTTCTGCTCCTTTCTTGAATCTGATCTTTGTCAAGTAACCATCTAGTCATTCATACCATGCTCTAGGGGCTTTCTTAAGTCTATAGAGGGCTTTCTTTAGCCTGCATACAATGTCAGGTTTGTTTGAAAAACTAAATCCTTTAGGTTGTTCTATGTACACTTATTCCTTCAAGTCACCATTTAGGAATGCTAACTTGACATCCATCTGATATTCTTTAAAGTTCTTGAATGTTGCATAAGCTAAAAAAAAATTTATAGCTTCCATTCCTATCACAGGGGAAAATTTATCAGAGTAATCAATACCTTCTCTCTACGCATATCCTTTACATACCAATCTTGATTTGTTTCTTACCACTGTACCTTCTTCATTCATCTTGTTTCTAAATATCCACTTGGTTCCAATCACATTTTTGTCACAAGGTCTAGGGACCAATTCACATGTGTCATTCTTAATTATCTAATCTAACTCATCTTTCATTACTTTCTGCCAATCTGAATCATTACATGCATTTTCAACACTTAAAGGTTCAATTTTTGAAAGTAAACATACCTCTTCATCAATTGGTCTTGCAATACTCGGAAGGTCTCTTACTACCTTTACATTTCTTATCTTTCCTATATTTTCAAAATTGAGATGACATAATCTTTTGTGACAAAACAACTTGCTTCAGAATTGAGCTAAAAGACATTACCTTTAATCTTTGAACCTGATGCAATCATAAATCCTTTGTTATTAATGATGCACTTGTTGTTTTTGAATTCCAACTGATATCCTTTGTCAAGCAACTGTCCAACACTCAATAGGTTATGATGTAAACCATCAAAATATAGAACATCATCAATGTTGTTCTTTCCATCTAAAGAGATAGCTCCTCTACCTATGATAGGCTTATGAGTGTTTTATCCAGATATAACCATACCACCTTTGTACTTATGCAGAGGTACAAATCTATCTTTGTCTCATGTCATATGATGTGAACACCCGCTATCAATGATCCAATCTATTTGGATGTCTTCTTGGGAAATTAATGCCAACTCTTGTGCTTTATTTTCATCTTTAATGTCCATTTCATCAAAACAAAATTCCATATCTGCAATTGCATTGAATCCACTTTCATCTTCTCCTGAATCTTCATCTATCATGCCATCTTTAGCATAGGAGCATTCCTTTATATATTTAGGCTTGAAATTAGTTTCGTACTTCTTGACTCTTGTAGGGAACTTAGATGCTAATCCAGGAGCATCTTGGGTCATTGGCAAATCCTGCACAGCCAAAAAGATGTTTACTGTAGTCTTTAGTTTTTTCTCTCTCGCTCAGGTTCTGTTTCTTGAGCATTCTTGTCTCTATCACTCGGGTTCTATTGCTTGGGCATGCTTGTTTTGGTTTCTCGGTCATGCTTTACCAATAGATTTTGGTAATGTCCTTACTGACAGGTTTTCTGATGCTCGATTATGCTTTACCGACGGTTGCTGATTCTCAGTGTTCATCTGCCCAAGACACTTTTTTTGGAAGTTGGATCTTTGGTCGACTTCTTCAGTTAATTTTTGATGGCTTAATGTATTCAGGATGTCTTATTGGGATATGTGTGGACCTAAATCTGGGTCTCTCCTATGGATTTGAGTGTCAATTTCCTTGTTGGGCTCTTATATATATTTTGTTGTATGTTCTTAGTTTAGGTAATCAATCTTAGAGAAAGAAATAAAATGCTTTGATATTGAGATCAAAGGTTTGTGATCTCTATTGTATGAAGATCTTATTTTTATTCATTAAATATATGGAGAAAACTGGGAAGGCCTTACAACCCGACATGTAATGATTTTGATCAAGTTTATATAAAAGGATCTCTGTGTTTTCTTCTCTCACTGTGTTGTTTGACTTCTGCATTATGTCTGCAAGCTTGTCTGTTAGTTGGGTGAGCCATAGGCCAGATCTCCATTCCCCCTGGTGTTAAGTGGTATTAGAGGGTGGTGAGATCTAGTTTCTTCATGAAACCCTAACCCTAGTTGGTATTTTTCTGGGGTAGTAGATTGCGATCTGACCTACAATTATAGAGGGATTCAAGATGGTTCATGGGAGAGGAAATATAGATCCAGGTATAGCTAATATGCTTATATAGATGGATGCTAGATTAGAAGCTGTTGAGATAGCCCAATGCAGAGGAAGACTTCTTGATGATATTAGTGATGATGAAATTGAAGAGGTTCAAGGTGAAGTTGCAACTGCACCTGTGATAAATCACAAAGAAGAGCGATTCCAGAGAGCTTTGACAAGTTTGAAATCCAAACCTCAGTTTAATCCTCCTGAGTATATTGGAAAATTAGATTTTGATGAGTTGATTGACTGGATAACAGAGATGGAAAAATATTTTAAAGATGAGAATGTAGAAGAATATAAGAAGGTGAAGATTACAAGCACAAAATTTAAAGGTCATGCATCCTTGTGGTGGGAACATCTGCAATTGGATCGAAAGAAAAAGGGTAAATAAAAAATAAAGGTATGGGATAAGATGGTAAACAAATTAAAAGGAAAGTGTCTACCTTGTGATTATTAGATTAACCTTATCCAGCGAATGAAAATTTTGAAGCAGAAAGACAAGAATTCTATAGATTGGACATCGGATCTCGACATGTTGAGGATGAAGTAGAGAGAGTTGCAAGATACTTGAATGGCTTGAGAAGTTCCATACAAGATGAAATAAGTTTGGTCAAGATGAAATGTATTGAGGAGGCATTCCAATTTTCCCTAAAAGCTGAGGAAAAGTTGAATAGAAGATATGAACAAAGACAAAGAGGTAGAGGAGGTAGATTCCCTAGAGGAAGAGGAAGATCTCATGGTGAGAATAGTAGATCTAAACTAGACAAGTCAATTCTAGACACATCTCAAGACAAAGGAAAGATTGAATGGAAAGGTGGAAATTCATACCAAGGGAGAGGTAATTACTCTAGAGGTGGTTATAGGAGAAAAGGATTCCAAGTTACTTGTTACAATTGTGGTGAAGAAGGATATAAATATTTTGAATGTACACATGCAAGCAAGAAAGGCAGTAGTAGAAGAAATGCATTGGTGCAAGAGGAGTCACCAAATGAAGTTTAGAAGGAAGGAAATTTCATGATCTGAAGGATACTATGGAATGAGAAGGATAAGAAAGATCCGATCAGGAAAATTTTATTCAAGACCAGACGTAGAGTTGCAGACAAAGTTTGGAAGGTAATTGTTGACAGTGGAAGCTCAAAGAATCTAGCATCTGAGGAAATGGTTGCAAATTTGTAGTTGGAGAGGATGAAACATCCAAAGCCCTATTATATCTCATGGATAAAGGATGATCATACATTAATAGTGAGTGAACAATTTTTGTGAATCTGAAAATTGGAAATTATTATGATAAGGTGTTGTATGATATTATGCCTATGCATTGTTGTCATATTTTGTTGGGTAGACCTTGGAAATATGATAGACATGCTATACATGATGGAAGATTGAATAGATATTCTATTTGGGTTGATGGTAAGTGAAGGAATTATATATTTCCATTAGTATATACAAGGAAAAACATGATCTACACCATCAGTTTACACTACACCGACAAACAAGACACAACACTATCCGACGCCAAGGTTACCCGATACTACCAAGCTCAAATGACAAGAAGGATAAAGGAAACCAATGATTAGAAATAGTACAACCCAAAAAAAATAGAAAAGAGAGGAACCTGACAGATGAAGGGAATGCCGACAGACTTTCAGTTCAATCCGATGACCAAGAACCAATAGTCAGTTACATCTCGCAAAAAGTGGATCTGACTTTCCACGTCAAATAAAACACTGAAGTTGTATATTTAGCTTCTTTTTTTTGTTATAAATCCATTTTTTGTGGAGGAAGCAATGTAATTAATATTGTTTTAATTATTTTTATTGATTTAAAGTATGCAAATTAAAGATGAAGGTCAAGTTGTATACCTTGGATCTAGAGTTAACATTGTAATGCATGATTCTAGAATAGGTAAAATACTTGTATAAATAGATGCTCAATCTATTGTGAACATGTTGTTCAATGATGATTGCAGCCACTGAGAGAATATAAGGATCAAAAAAGAGAATTCATGTAGAAGAACATAAAGGGATTAAATTAGTTTCAAGAATAAGAACACAGGCTACCGACGAGAAGAGAAAGGTATTAATCAATCACTATAGGTGATATTCTTACTATGAGAGCTTTAATGGATCTGTGATCATAAATTATAGATTTCATATAGTCAGGTCAAATATATTGTACTCATTCTAACAAGTGTAGTACACTTAAGAAATCCTTTCAAGAAAGGTGGACCTAACAGTCCTATTGTAAATCTCTTAACCGAGTGCACACTTAAATCAGTGTTGCTAAAGTTCTTAATAGAGTAGATCTTAACTGGTCTCCACTTTAATACTCCTAACATGGGAGATCATCAGAAGTGATCAATTGTAAGCCTCTATCGGATCCCTTCCATTATGTAGATAGTGAAGTTTTGTGGGTGCCATCCCCACTGTAGTTTTCACTTCCTAACAGGATTTTCAGTGATATCATATCTTCTGTTATGTGTTTATTACTTTCATGAATGTTTCTATGAATGTTGCAAACAATTAAAGATTATGAATTAATGTTACATGCATAACAAGAACATCACCAATGGTCGATAATATATTAAAGAATGGTTACTAAGGATGAAATGTGAAAAGAGTTAAAAGTTTTAGAGGTACTGATTCACCCCTCCCCTCTAAGTACTACTTCCCATTAATCTCAACAGTAAGAAGAAAGTTTTTTTTTTACCTTTGATTGAAGAATCTGTTGGTGAGATATGTACATCTGTGAAAGTTTGTCTGATGGAAGGTAGATAGTTTGTTAAGGATTTGAAAAGAAATAATATTTGTTATGCTTTGATTCCTAACAAACCAACTAAGAATACAAAAGATGACATTCCTGCAGAAGTTGGAAAGTTACTCACTGAGTACAAGGAGATAATTTTAGATAATGTACCTGATGGTTTACCACCAATGAGAGATATCAGTCATTGTATGGATCTGATTCTGGGAGCTAGTTTACCAAATAATTCACCACATCAGTTAAAACTTACCAAAAATGATGAGCTTAACTGACAAGTTCATGAATTGTTGAACAAAGGCTTGATCCAAGAATGTTTGAGTCCATGTGCAGTACCTGATTGTTGGCACCTAAGAAGAATGGAGAATGGAGAATGTGCATTGACTCAAGAGAAATTAACAAGATCACAGTAAAGTATAGGTTTCCTATACCAAGAATAGATGACATCATGGATTGTTTGAGTGAAGAAAGATATTTTACCAAAATTTATTTGAAAAGTGGATATCATCATATCCGAATCAGAGAAGGAGATGAATGGAAGACTAATTTCAAGACAAAGGAAGGTTTATATGAGTGGTTGGTTATGCATTTTGGTTTAACTAATGCACCTAGTACATTTATGAGGTTAATGAATGAAGTTTTGAAGAAATTCTTGAATAAGTGTGTGATTGTATACTTGGATGATATTCTAATATTCAGTAAGACTAGAGAAGAGCATTTGACAGATATAAGTAAAGTGTTGTAGAGATTAAAAGAAGAAAAGTTGCTGATAAATCTGAAGAAGTCTTCCTTCATGAAAGAGCTTGTGTATTTGGGATTATGGATCTAGAGAAGGTTGAAGCCATACTAAGTTGGCATACACCTAAAAATGTCACTGAGGTAAGATCATTTCATGGATTGGCAAGTTTTTACAGAAATTTTATCAGAAATTTTAGTTCTATTTGTAATGTTATGACTGAGACAATGAGAGGAGACAAAAGAGAATTCAAATGGACACATGGAGCTGATAAGAGTTTTGAAGCTTTGAAGCTGAAGGTTGCTGAATTATGTGTATTAGCCTTACCAGATTTCAATAAGGTATTTCAAGTTGAATGTGATGCAAGTGGAAGTGCAATTGGAGCTATATTGACTCAAGAAGGTACTCCTATTGCTTTCTTTAGTGAAAAGTTGAATGATGCAAAAATGAAATATTTTGTATATGATCAAGCGTTCTGGGTAAAAGCACAATAATCTGTCACCCTTTTACAATGGAAAAGGTTAACAACACCAAAACTATAAAAAACTTCAAGGTTATAAAAGTCACATTTCGGTTGAGAATTGGAAGATGATGTAAACTAAATAAATATGTGAAATAGGATGAATTATATTCCTATAAATTGTTTTAAAAAAATTGAACCAAAATTAATATGTTTTTTGAAATTTTTAGGTCTATTTTTCATTTCTTAAAAAATATTGTAAATCAAGGAGTTTACTTCCCGCTAAATCATTATAAGTAAAACATTGTTTTTTCCTCCAATTTCAGAATATGTTTTAGATGACATGTATAGCTAGTGTAGTAAAAAAGAAAGAAGTGTTTTCAATCTAAAGTTTTCTCGTTATAAGTTTTCAAAGTTGAACTTACCTGAAATTAACAGTTTTTTTCTCCCACCACTTTTCCCCTATCAAAACTATACCAAAAACCAAATAAATTACATATTATTGAAGAGGAATCTCTTGTCTAATGTTTTCTATAATTTTAAATTTTTTTGAATTGATTTATCATTTTTTTATAATTTCTAAATCAACGACTGATTGACTGTTAAAATACCTACTTTCAATACTTTTTAATTAAAACAGACTATGTCTAATTAAAATACTATAAAATCTATATGAGGATATTCTTGAATCTCATCTCTACAAAGGGTATTTTTGTATTTTTTAAAAAATATTATTAAAAAGAATAAGAGTTGTTGAAATGCCACTTTTTCTGAAATAATTATATTTCTATGGTAATTGGACTCAAAGTGGTATAAAACATACATTTAATAGACATTTACAATTGGAAAACTTAAAGAACTTATCTAACTTAGCTAAAATGAATCTAGCTAGACTATATGTTTGACTAAAATTATATTTTAGTTAGAAATACTAAAATTCAGTTGTGCTAATAAGTTAGCCTAAAAGGTGATAGATTATTGTGCTTTTACTCTTCTATGCTATTGTGCAAGCTATGAAGAAGTGGAGACATTATTTGATGCCAAACGAATTTGTGTTGTATACTGATCATAAGGCTTTACAATATCTGGGTAGTCAAAATAAGTTGAATCAGAGACATATGAAATGGGTAGAGTATTTGTAGAGCTTTACATTTGTGATTAAGCATAAGAGTGGAGTTTCTAATAGAGTTGTTGATGCATTGAGTAGAATAAGATCTTTGTTGACCAAAATAAGAATTGAAGTTCTTGGTTTTGATGACATGAAGAATTTGTATGAAAGTGATCCTAATTTTTTTAGAGTAGTGGAGAGTGTGTAGAGAACCTAATTCCAACCAATCAAGTAAGTATGCAGACTATTTAATTCAGGAATATATGTTGTTGAAAGGTATTCAGTTGTGTATACCAAGAGGTTCCATGAGAACTAATTTGATTAAGGAGAAACATAGTAGTGGATTGGCAAGACACTTTGGTATTGATAAAACATTGAGTTTGATGAAGGAGAGGTATTTAAAGCCTCATTTGTATAAGGATGTTCAGAAATTTGTAAGAAGTTGTGGAGTTTGTCAAGTTTCAAAGGGAGTAAGTCAGAATACTGGGTTGTATACACCTATTATTGTTCATGAGAAACCTTGGAGTGATATCAGCATGGATTTTGTTCTTGGCTTACCTAGGACAGCAAGAGGTAATTATTCTATATTTGTTATTGTGGATAGATTTTCTAAGATGACACATTTAATACCATCTAAGAAAAAATCGGTTGCAGTACACATAGAAGATATTTTCTTTAAGGAAATTATCAGATTTCATGGATTACCGAGGAGTATCATCTCTGACCGAGACAGTAAGTTTGTTAGCTATTTTTGGAGAACACTTTGGAAGAAGTTGGATACTGAGTTGAAGTTTAGTTCTACATTTCATCCATAAACTGATGGAAAAAAAGAGGTTGTAAACTGAAGTTTGGGTAATTTGTTGAGATATTTAGTTGGAGACACACCAGGCAATTGGGCTTTGATGTTGGCACAAGTAAAATTTGCATACAACAGTTCCGTGAATAGAAGTACTAGAAAGACACCTTTTGAGATTGTTCATAGCACAAAACCAAGAGGTATATCAAATTTGAGAGATATTGTTGGAGAAGATAAAAGAAGTGTTGAAGAAGAAGAATTTGCAAAATTTATGAAGACATTGCATGAAGATGGGAAATAGAAGCTAGAGAAAAGTAATCAGAAATACAAAGACAGTGAAGAAAGATCAAGAAGACATAAAACATTTGAAGTTGGTGATGTAGTTATGGTTCATATGAAGAAAGGAATATTTTCTATTGGAACATATGGTAAACTAAAGATGAAGAAATTTGGTCCTTGCAAAATACTGAGAAGATTTGACAGTGGTAATGCTTATGAGGTTGAATACTTAATGACATGGATATATCACCTATATTCAATATTTTAGACTTATATGAATATCATGAACCTAATGAAGAAGTGACCATACCAAGTGATTATCCTAAGAAGAAGATAGAGGAAGTTGAAAATATTTTCAAACAAAGAATTAGTAGAAGTACAAGAGAAAAAGAATACATGGAGTATCTGGTAAAGTAGAAGAATAGACCGATTAAGGACTCATCTTGGATTTCTCAATCTAAGTTGGATTCATTTTAGGTTGGACCTGACACATGATTTGGATAATCATTTCTTGTAACCCCAGGTGTCTGATGCAAGAGCATCTTGTGTCATTGGCAATCTTGCACAACCAAAAAGATGTTTACTTTAGTCTTTAGTTTGTTCTTTGTCACTCAGGTTCTGTTGCTTGGGCATGCTTCTCTTTGTCACTCGGGTTCTATTGCTCAGGAATGATTGTTTCTTTTTCTTGGTCATGCTTTACCGATGGATTTTGGTGATTTCCTTATCGACGGTTTTTCTGATGCTCCGTTATGCTTTACCAACGGTTGCTGATTTTTTTGTGTTCATCTACCCGAGATGCTTATTTTGGAAGTTGGATCTTAGGCTGAATTCTTTAGTTAATTTTTGATGGCTTAATTTATTTGGGATCTCTCATTGGGATCTGTGTGGACCTAAATCTAGGTCCCTTCTATGGATTTGAGTGTAGAATTCCTTGTTGGGCTCTTATATATATTTGGTTCTATGTTCTTATTTTAGGTAATTAATCTTAGAGAAAGAAAGAAAATGTTTAGATATTGAGATCGAAGGTTTGTGATCTATGTTGTATGAAGATCTTATTGTAATTTATTGAATACATGGATGAAACTAGGAAGGCCTCAAAGCCTAGCATGTAATGATTTTGATCAAGTTTATATAAAAGGATCTCTGCGTTTTCTTTAGTCACTATGTTGTTTGGCTTCCGCATTGTGTCTGCAAGGTGGTTTAGTATTTAGGTGAGTCAGAGGCCCCATCTCCATTCCCCCCTTGCATCAGATTCAAAATGACCAACTTTGTTGCATGAAAAGCAGTTGAATGGTAACTTTCCTTCATATTTTCCTTTTCCTTTTCTTTCATTCTTAGCAATCATAGAAATGAATTCTTCTAGTTCTTTATCCTCATCTTCATTATCAAAATTATCCAAAGTGTTTAAAGATCTTTTACCATGGACTGAGGCTTTGAAGGGTGTTTCACTTTTAGGTTCTGTCTTCAATTTTGATATCTCAAATGCTGAAATTTTTCTAATCAAGGTCTCTCTCTTGAATTCTTTTGAAAATTGCATAGTCAATTCTAAGATGTTTATCTTTCTCTCATAATCAGTTGTCAGTGTAGTCATCAATTTATCAATTATGTCTTCCTCTAAAATTTCAACACCATTGTTTCTGATTCCTATAACTGCTTCATTAATCCTTTGATTATATTCTCTGATGTTTTCTTTAGGTAGAATCTCTAAATTGTTATATCTTTTCTTCCATGTCTTTCTCCGTTCATTCTTTTCTTTGATATCTCATTCAAACATGTCTTTTAGATACTTCCATATTGTATAGGCTCTATCTACTTTCTTAATCTCAAAAAACTCACTGTCAAATAAGGCACTTATTAGGGCTTCTATCACAATTGCATTTTGGGTGAATACTTAATTTTGTTTAATAGTAGAATCTTCTTCAGCAAGGTCTTTTAAAGATGGAAAATCAACATTTTGAGTAGCTGCTTCATAAATCTCAAAACCAATGCACCACAAATGTGTTATCATTTTTTTTTCTTTTAGTCAAGATAATTCTCTCCATCAAACTTAGGATTCTCTTTTATAAAGTGCACCATCTGATCAACCTTACATTGTTAAACTTTCTCTCCAAGGCACTTGGTTCTGATACCAATTGTTAGGAATACTCCCAAGAGATAACTGAGAGGGGGGGGTGAATCAGTTATCTACAAGATTCAATTCTTTATCAAATTAAGTATAGAATAACATTAAACATAAACACAATAAGATAACAAAGATTATAACACCACAATTTTTGTTACAGGGAAACCCAAAAAAGGTAAAAACCTTAGTGGGAATTAGCACCCACAAAGAACTGCACTAGTGTATAATGATCCCTATTAGAAGATCCTACAACCATGTTAGGAGTTGATCTTTACAACGCAATAAGTATAGTGACCTGGTCAAAGTTCAGACCTTATTAGGAGTCTTTTACAAATAACCATGTTAGAGGTGAGGACATACTATCCGTGAGCACACTGCTTAAATGATGAAGGCTACAACCTTCTGCACAACAGATATACACTATATTTTATATTGAACTATGGATTAGACCTGTTGTCTTGATCTATTCTAGTAAATTATATACACACTCTTCTTCTTCATATAGATCTTCAACTATGAATGATATAACTTTACTAGCCCAATACATCAAACATTATGCTCTGCTACTTTCTCACTTTCTCAATCACATCGATCACAAATGATTTTCTATAAGTATCCTCCTCAAAGATATGATCAAGTCAGCTTGTAGGAAACTCTTCAACAAATTCTTCATCGGCCAAACTAAGCACACAACACAAATAGAACCACTTAACTCAAGATGAGTAGATGCATCACTTCACACAGTCAGCTCCACCAAATTAACTCAAAATTCACTCTCTAGATGAAACATGTTAAGCTCTCTTAACCAAACATTCTAAACTCATATCTTAACATGAATCCAAACACACATATCCAAATGATAAGCGCAACTAAAGAAACAATAAAAATAATGTCTGCTCTTAATAAAAAATCTCCTGAAACTTTAACTGGCAACTAGATCATCATAACTCAACTTGAACTGCACAACTAAATCTACATCTATGAACATAGGATAATGAATATATTTAAAACATAAAAATAAATGCACAAGGATCCAATATATCCATACTAAGAATTACATACAGGACACTGTTGCATACTATATGTTATCATCAATGACAAATGTACAGTCAACCACTAGCCCAAAGGAAAATGTCCAACACATGTCTCATACCTTGTAAGAAATTTCTTCTATCAACTAAACATATTTTGGCATTACTACATAGCTTTTCTCCTATTTCCTTCAATGGATTCAGCTTGTGTCAGAATCCATCCTTTGTCAAAGAATAAGTACTAGGATTACCATCATGTATGGCACACATGTCGAACTACTAAGTCCTTCCCAGAAAAATATGACATGCATCCATGGGGATGATATCGCAAAGCACCTCATCTCAGTAACTTCCAATCTTGAACTTCACTAAGCACTGCTCATTGACCAGGACCTTGTGGTAATCCTGCACCTAGAAAATTATGTATGGACGTGGGTGTTTTTTCCTTTTTAGCTTCAACTTTGTGACCATTTCTTCTGATACCAAATTATCAGTGCTTCCATCATCAATAATCACATGACAACACTTATCCTTGCACTTTCATCTAGTGTGAAATAGGATCTTTCTTTGATCTGAGCTCTTCTCTTTGTTTATCAGGATCCTCCTGAAAACTAGGGTTTCTCCTCTCTCAGCATCATCTGAGTTTTCTAACCGAGCCTCTTCATTTGCATTTACAGCTCATGCATGACCTTCACTCCTCCTATCCATACTTCCTTGATGTTGTGGGCATTTATAGGCTCGGTGTCCTTCTTCCCCGCAATGGAAACATGTCCGACAAAAACTGCCTCTTCCTGGTCCTTTCCCTCTTCCTCTTCCTCTCTAATCCCTATTATTTTGATCACGAGAATGATTGAAATTATTTCCCCTCTGATTATGACTAAAAATTGACTCTTCATTCCTTTTTTGATCTTAATTTTGGCCTCCATAATACCGTCCAATGGATCTTCCACCGTGACCTCTTACAACTTTCTTTCTTTCAAACTTCTTGTTCAGCTTCTCTTCCACTCTCAGGTAAAATTCGTATGCCTCTTCAATGCTGGTCATTCTAACCAGACTCAACTCATCCTAAATACTTGGCCGCAATCCATATAGATAACATGCAACTTTTTACTTCTCAGGTTCTGCATGACCTGTTCTCATGAGGAATGGGTAGAAATCTTCTGTATAATCCTTCACAGATTTTCTGGCTTACTTCAACCCTTGCATTTTCATTAGCAGATCTAGCTCATAATCAATGGAAATGAACTATCTCTTCAACTTCTCCACCATTCGGTCCCATCTTGTGATTTTATCCTTTCCTCTTCTATCCCTCTCCAACTAAATCTTCTACCACAAAATTTTTGCATGGTCCTTCAGTTTGGCCTTAGCAAATTTGACCCGATATGGGTCTTCGACATATTCATACTCATAATATTCTTCTAGATCATTGATCTAGTTGATTAGCTCCTCTAGGTTAAGATTTCTCAAAAACATGGGAACTTCAATCTTAGGTCTCTTTCCAATCTTGGAAATGGCTCTCAAAATCCTATCATGTTCAGGATCTCTAGGCACTTTTGGTGCTTCTTGGTCACCTTATCCTTCTTATTTAGATTCCTCATCACTTTCCTCTCTAATAGAAATATTCATTCCTCTATGCAGATCCCCTTGCAACTCTTGCACTTGCCTTTGGAGGACTCTAAAGCCCTCTTCTATCATACCTCCATCTCTTCAGCCATGATTCCTTCATGGAGTCATTTTCAGATCTTATCATGCAGACCCACAATCACAGTCATGGTGCAAACTGCCTCAAAATTGGCGATCTATCTACACACTTTGGAAATCCTGCTCTAATATCACTTGATGAAGGTTTCTCCCCTTATTAACACAAACACAAAACAAAATGGAGAATAAAAATATTTGAAAAGAGAGGAAATGGGCTTTCTATTATCCACCATGAAATAAAATTTGAATATTCTGAAATATAACATGCACCTTTAGAAATTCAACATGCATAGCCACATGGGCATTTTATTACAATAATCTACAACCTAGAGCCACCGGCTACATAACCCATAACTACCCTAGACAACCCTATGGACCTTCAATATATAGTAAATTTTAACCGCCCAAGAAGACTCTAGATATTAAACACTAAATTTTGAGGCTGACCATTCCTAAGATATTATTATTTTTTTTTATTACATAAGAGTAGGTCCAAACAACTTCAGAACCCAAAAAGAAATTTTGAAGAAACTTTAACATTTTCAAGTTCATGTAGTGCAACTTCCAGAGACCATACCTCATAAACCTTTGACCCGATGGGATGTCGTAAACCCATTTTGAAAATTCCATAAAGTCCTCTACAACACCTGACTCGGGATTTCCAAATCATCCAAAGTTTCGACCCCATTTGGAGCTTCTAAAGCCTTCAAAACTGAGTTCAAAGTTTCTATACCCTGCTGCCAATACTAAAAATATCCAATATCTACAAAACTAGACTTGATCTAGAAATGAAGCTTTACTGGCAGGCTAATACAATCAAAGTGAATCTCTAGGGAAGAAAATAGAACATTCTGATCTCCAACATAAAACTTACTTAAAATAGTAACTTTCCATAAATAGTAACTCTACACAAAATAGTCCTTATTGAAAAGAAACCAGAAAATATTTTTGGGTGATGCAAGATTTCTCTTATACCTAGGATTCTCCTACATCAATATGGTGAAGTTCATCCATTAATATTGATTTCCCAATAATCTTCTATTTCTTATTATTATATTCTTAATTTTATATTTTATGAAGGCATATTTTTATATAGATGTATAGTCAAAAAATGGAAGCACTTCCATGGTAGACTAGTTTAGCCTTCCAAGTAGGTGGTTTAGGGTCATATCAATCACCTTGAATGGGTTCTTTACTTTGACTTGGCTTTCCCCCTATTCTTCCCCTCTTTCTACTTCTTTCCATCTAGTTTTTGGCATCCTGGACTATAGATCTGAGGTCTTTGACCTCAGGGTCAGGGTCGACCTTTTGGGTCTATGTCAACCTCGACCCTGACCTAGGTCAAGGTTAACCTTGACCCTGACCTAGGTCAAGGTTGACCTTGACCCTAACCTAGGTCAAGTTCAACCTTGACCTTGACCCAGGGTTCAAATCTCAGGGTCCCACAGTTTTCAGATCTCGGTCTTTGCAAAAAATTATTTCCCGCTTCCAGGTCGACTGTTTCGGGTTCCAAAGTGTTGATTCCTAAATTATATTTAATATAGGTCCTCTTTTAGGGACATGGGTCTAATTATAATTTAATTCACCTATGTCGACGTCCTTAGAAGATTGTGCCCAAATTTTATATAAAAGGAAGCCTTTCTCTCTCATTTTCTCTAACCATCAACTAAAGGATAAGAGGTGATCAAGAAAAAATTTCAAACATCCATTTTTCTACATGTTTCCAAGATTTCAATGTGTTCAAGTCTTCCTCTCAAGAATTCAAGTCCTCCATTGAAGATCAAGGATTCAAGCTTTCAAGATTTTGAAGGGATTTGGTTCAAGCATTCAAGATTCATCATTCAAACCCTAGATCTAGCCATCATGATGGTGTGATCTTCCTTCAAGATCCTTTTTGCATCCTCAAGACTCTTTCATCATCTCTTCAAGGTGGATTCCAAGCATACAATCATGGAGTTTTATGGTTTCTAAATTCCAATCTTTATACTTACATACTTGCTTACATTTGTATTACAATTGCATATCTATTCAATATCATAGCTTCATTGTTAGATTCAATTCTATTACTTGCTGGCATTCTTATTTCAATTATTGATTTCAAGGTTAATTCCTAAATTGGGGTTTGACTAAGGAAAACCCCTCCCCCAAACAAACAAATCTCTTTTTATTTTAGGTGCAGGTTTAGGATTGAAGATTTGAACTCAGATCTAGATACCCTTTTCAGTGAACTTCCAAGATCCGCAAACAGATTCTCTGTCAGACCTATGTAGGTCAGGGTCAACATTATTGGGTCAGGGTTGACATTTATGGGTCATGGTCAACCTTTTTCATAAGATGAGATTGGATCAGAAAAGGATTTCTAGGTTTTGTTTGCCTCTGCGTTCTGGTTCTGGATCATACTTCAATTTTTCTAGAAACAAAGTACAGAGCCCAAAAAATAGGATTCTTTGATCTATAATTCTTTAAGGTTAGTACATTTCTCCTATCCATTTCAATTCAAATCCTTAATGATTCTAAATCTATCACACATTTACATTCATTTCAAAACACATTTTAAGAGGGAAACCTAGGATCTCCTTCTTTATTCTTATTTCCAATAGATTGATTCACATATGTATTGATCCTTTTTGGGTTGATCAATTTGGGTCCTTCCTTTGTACATTTAAGAATAAAATGGAATATTTTATCTTTCCCTCCACTCTAAACATTAAATGTAAGGTGATAAGTGATTTGAGTATCAAAACACTCTTATTCCATAAACATCATTTTCTCCTTTACATTTTGGTGAACCCAGGATAGACAACTCTTTCTTTTTGGTGTTAGATTTGCATACATTTAAAAGTAGGTTTTCTTTTATGCTCTTGCATTTATATTTCAAAATTCAAAAAAATCACAAAATTTCATTAAAAATACAAAAAAATTTACATTTTTCATTGTGTTCAACATGTATGAATCTTGTTTTGAATACTTTGATGAAAATTTTATTGTACAAGAGGATAGATCCCCTAATGAGGTACATGCAAGTGAGGATGAAATTTTTTTGAATATGATCTCCATGGATCCTATTCCTCTTTCATCCTCCTATATAGTCTCTTCAATTGACCTTTACCATAGAAATGAGTTTGGGATAGATGTTAATTCTTTTCCTAATGCATGTCTTTTCTATGAGCCTACTCTAGAATATAATTCTTCCCCCTTTAGGGATCAAGATTTAGGCCCTCCTACAATTTTCTTTATTGATATGGAGGATAATCCTCTTATTTGGGATGAACCTTTGGATTTGGATGTTGATTACTCTCTTCCTCATGAAGCCATTATGGATGATTCTACTTTTTAGGATGAACCCTTGGATAAAGACATTGATTTATTCCCTTCTTGTGAAGATGCTTTGATACAAGAGGGTGATTTATTAATGGATGACATATTCAGACATGATGAATCTTTTTCTAAAACACACTCCCCTTATGTAGGATTTTTATAGAAAGAAGATAAGATTATTAATACATTACCTCTGATTGGGATTCCTTCTAGTAATGAGGCATTAGCAGGGAATGATATGAATTCCCTTAATGCTCTCCCTCTTAGTGATGATCCTATGGAGAATCAAGATCCTACCCCATCTTCTCCTAGGATCTATTCCATTTTTCCTTCTTGTGAATCTATCAAACATACTAATGATAACATAGTGACTACTGAAGTTCAATTGACTTATTTTCATATAGCTCCTTGTTATGGTCATTGACTAGTTAAACAAGGATTCCATACTCAAGGAGGTGATAAGAATAAACAGGGAATTCAAATGCCCTTACAGAATGGTGGGCATGAGCATTCTTATGGATTGGGATTTAATCCTCAAAAACAACATAGAAATGTTACCAACATCTCAAATAACACTTCAAAACATGATGACCCTATGAAGGAAATTGACCAAGAGGTTGTTCTGCCTAAACTCCTTCATGCTAAGATAATTACTAAACCTAAACACAAAAAGAAACATATTCTATACTTGAAGATTCTTCCTTTTTGTTTCTATCATAGATTTCATGATCACTCTAATGAATATCAAGCTTTACATTATAAGATTAGGCAACTCATTGATAGCGAAATAATTTATATATCATGTGGCAATGAGTCATATTTCAATCCTATTTTCTCTAAATAACATTTATGTTCCTATTAGTGAACTCCATATTATGTAAACAATGCTAGCCTATTCTTTGGGGGCTCATTGTCTTGCATAGTATTGTGAGAGATATAATATGTCCCCTTTCATCCTTGTTCCCACACTTGGGGGGAAAGGATGCCATCTCTTTCTTTTCTTCCCGGGATCAACTTTTCCCTTGGTTAAGTAGTATCTATCTATTATGTGATATCCAACATACATAAAAATTTTGGTTTTCATTGAGGATCTATGTCCTTGATCATAACCTATTTCATTGTTTGACATGGAGTTTCCATGGTTGATAAATCTCTCACCTTGGAAACTTAATAGTGCGCTATCCCTCACAAGGGTTACTTTTTCACTTCTCACATGATATCTCTTTGCAACAATATCTCTTGATATAAGTTGATATATCCCTTTCCTTCACACCTAGGGGGCAAGGTATTTTCCTTCTTCCTCTATCTAAGGATTTACTTTCCTTAGCTTAGTTTCATTTGTTTATCATATAACATTATTTCCTTATAAAGATATGTGTTTTTGACTATGGATACCCTCTTAAATATGAGAGGTGATTGTCCTAGGTCATCACCTCTTCTTTATTTTGCAAAATATGCTTTTGATAAACTCTTTCTCTTTCTTTGGGTTAGATTTTGACTCCTTCATTCCGAGATTCCTCTTCCTCTTCATCACAGGGGGCTTGATGGTTGAATATTTGGTCCCTCTTGTCTTTAGAAGATGACAATTTATCCTAAAGCACTCCTCTAGGGTAGGGCTCTTGCTGATGAGATCTCTTCCCTTTTGAGGATCCTTTTTCCATAAGTGACATATCCATTTCATGATTATCTATGTTCTTGGATGTAAGGGTCAAGGCTCTTTTCTAAGAATATGGTATACATTGTTTTTAAGCTAGATATCTCCTTACCTTGTGAAGTAGGTATCCTCTTTTCTCTTCCTTATCTTGCCTAGTGGGTAGTCATGATAAGGAGGGGGGCATATATAGGGTCTCCCTTGTACTATATTTTACATTAATTTACATTTTTTCATTATGCTAAATCCTCGGAAGGTAATGCACATAAGTTGCTAAATCCTGAAGAGACACGCATTTTTACTTTTATTTTTTCTAAATCTTCAGAAGGTAACGCGCATAAGTTGCTAAATCCTGAAGAGACACACATTTTTACTTTTATTTTTGCTAAATCCTTGGACGATAATGCACATAACTTGCTAAATCCTGAAGAGATATGCACCCTTTTTATTTTGCGATATGCTAAATCCTTGAAAGGTAACGCACATAAGTTGCTAAATCCTGAATGGAAATGCATTTTATATTCCATAGTGATACAAGAATGTGGATCTATGGATATTTTTGAAAGTTGTCAGAAGACGCATTACAATTACAAGCATATTTTATGGGTTAACCTTTTGGGCTCTCCCTCATTGGTGATTCATAGTAAGGTGGGCATCTTACTAGGTGAGGCATCTCTCTGTTTCGCTTTCATGCTAGTAGGATTAGATCATGAAGCTATGTTATCTATAGTGTTGTTCTTGTCTTTCTTATGTAATCATGTATGTTTCTATGATTGATTGCTCTTTACTTTTCATATCTTTATGTATGTATTTTGAGTAAGAATCCTTGGTCTAGGGGCTCATGTCCTTGACTTAGTGATATTCTACTTCATTGTGATCCACCAATGTCTTTCTTCTAACTTTAGCGTGAGCATGTTTGATTTCTATACTCCCGCTAAAGTGGGGGCTAAATGTATAGTCAGAAAATAGAATCACTTCCATGGTAGACTAGTTTAGCCTTCCGAGTAGGTGGTTTAGGGTCATATCAAGCACCTTGAATCGGTTCTCAACTTTGAACTAGATTTCTCCTTGTTTTGCCTCTCTTTCTACTTGTTTCCATCCAGTTTTTGGCATCCTAGACTGTAGATCTGAGGTCTTTGACCTCAGGGTCAGGGGTGACCTTTTGGGTCTATGTCAACCTTGACCCTGACCTAGGTCAAGGTCAACCTTGAACTTGACCTAGGTCAAGGTTGACCTTGACCCTGACCTAGGTCAAAGTCAACCTCGACCTTGACCCAGGGTTCAAATCTCAGGGTACCACAGTTTTCGGATGTCGGTCTTTGCAAAAAGTTATTTCCCGCTTCCGGGTCAGCTATTTCAGGTTCCCAAGTGGTGATTCCTAAATTATATTTAATATAGGTCCTCTTTTAGGAGCATGGGTCTAATTAGAATTTAATTCTCCTATGTCAGCATCCTTAGAAGATTATGCCCTAATTTTATATAAAAGGAAGCCTTTCTCTCTCATTTTCTCTAACCATCAACTAAAGGATAAGAGGTGATCAAGAAAAAAGTTCAAGCATCCATTGTTCTACATGTTTTGAAGCTTTAAATGTGTTCAATTATTCCCCTCAAGAATTCAATTCCTCCATTGAAGATCAAGGATTCAAGCTTTCAAGCTTTTGAAGGGATTTGGTTCAAGCATTCAAGATTCATCATTCAAACCCTAGATCTAGCCATCATGATGGTGTGATCTTCTTTCAAGATCCTTTTTGCATCCTCAAGACTCTTTCATCATCTCTTCATGGTGGATTCCAAGCATACAATCATGGAGGTTTATGGTTTCTAAATTCCAATCTTTCATACTTACATACTTTCTTACATTTGTATTAAAATTGCATATCTATTCAATATCATAGCTTCATTGTTAGATTCAATTCTACTACTTGCTAGCATTCTTATTTCAATTATTGATTTCAAGGTTAATTCCTAAATTGGGGTTTGACTAAGGAAAACCCCTCCCCCAACAAACAAATCTCTTTTTCTTGTAGGTACAGGTTCAAGATTGAAGATTTGAACTCAAATCTGGATACCCTTTTCAGCAAACTTCCAGGATCCGCAAACAGATTCTCTGTCGGACCTGTACAGGTTAGTGTCGACATTATTGGGTCAGGGTTGAGATTTATGGGTCAAGGTAGACCTTTTTCATAAGATGAAATTGAATCAGAAAAAGATTTATGGGTTTTGTTTGTCTCTGTGTTCCAGTTCCGGATCATACTTCAGTTTTTCAAGAAATAGAGTACAGAGCCTAGAAAACAACATTCTTTGATTTGCAATTCTTTAAGGTTAGTACATTTCTCCTATCCATTTCAATTCAAATCCTTAATCATTATAAATCTATCACACATTTATATTTGTTTCAAAACACATTTTAAGAGGGAAACCTAGGATCTTTTTTATTCTTATTTCCAATAGATTGATTCACATATATATTGATCCTTTTTGGGTTGATCAATTTGGATCCTTCCTTTGTACATTTAAGAATAAAAGGGAATATCTTATCTTTCCCTCCACTCTAAACATTAAATGTAAGGTGATAAGTGATTTGAGTATCAAAACACTCTTATTCCATAATTATCATTTTCTCCTTTACAATAGATTTCTCTATCCTACCACTTCAAGGATAATTATGTTTTTCTCCTTAATGTAGGATGGGTATAAAATAGATCCCTTCTTATGCATTGTTTTGAGGAACATGTCAATATTACACCCCTTGAACCAAGGAAGTTTCATAATATATTATCATGATATTTTTACTTCATCATCTATGAATTTAACCTACAAGTTCTCTATTACAAGCACATGAATACGTCAAACAATTCAAAAGTTCAATAATTCCAAAATGGGTCAATTTTTTCCCTAATTTTGTACAAGTACACTACTAGACATTTTGTATCCTACTCTGCTTTTTTGTATGTCATATGTTAGAGTAATCATAGTACCCTTAGTTGATGGGGAAGGAGATTATGTTTTTATATTTTCTTGGAACTTTTCATTTTATATTGACCATATTGTTCAGATGATGTTGTTGGCATTGTTGTCATTAATGTCAAAACTTGTGTATTAGTTGATTGTGCTCTAGGAAATGAAGAGAATTGATCTATCCTATGTATTATTATATTGTAAAAAATGTTGCAGATGGTTATCCTTGGCTCGATAATGGTGGTATATCATTTTAGCTCATATATTATATTCAATGAGTAAAGTTTAGATAGCTATCTTTGTCTATTTTGTTTAGAGTTCTTTTTGGGTATCCTTGCTATCTGATAATTCATCTAGTATGTCAGAAGTTTTTGGTATAAAAAATATATTAATTTATGGATTGTAGCTTCTTGGTTCTCTTCTTTGGTTGATTCTAAATCTTGTGGTGATTAAGACATTGTCTTGGTTGTGGAATTTCTATTGACCATATTTATCTTTTGGTGCTTAATCTATGTAACGTAGTTATCTTATGTAAGACTTATCTTTGGGTCTGTGGTAGAGTGTTATGGATTTCCCATATGTGTGACCTATCTTTTAGGTCTAGTGCAAGCATGTTTATCTTCATTGTATATGTCAAGATGACATGTTTTTCTAGGTTGGCATATGTCTTGATTCATTATATATATATGGGTAAAAGTACAAACTTGTGTCACACTTTTACAAAGGAAGAGGACCACAACATGCAAAACTGTTAAACTTCAATGACATAAAAGTGACATTTTTGTTTTGAATTTGATAATGATGTAAACTAATGAAATGTGTAAAATTGGATGTAGTTTATGCCTATAATTTTTTTAAATTTTTTTTAAATAAGAATTGACATAGTTTTTAAATTTTTGAAGTCAATTTTTTAATTGCTGAAAAATGCTGAAAATCTAGGGTCTAGTTCCCACCAACAACATATATGTAAATAATCTTGTTTTCCTCTCATTTCAGAATATGTTTTAGATGACATGTACAACTAGTGCAGAAAAAAAAAGATTGGTTTTCGGTATATATTTTGTCTGTTATAACTATTCAAAGTCAGAGTTACCCGAAATTAACAGTTTTTGTCTCCCGCCCAATTTTCCCTAGAAAATCTACACCAAATACCAAAAAAATTATATATTCTTGAAGATGACTCTCTCATCTAGTGTTAAATATAAGTTTTAATTTTTTCTTACATGATTTGCTATTTTTTTTTTTTTGAACGAGCATGTTCTTCAATGCTAAAAAAACCTACTTGGAGTTTTTTCAACTTATAATATATTATATGTAATCAAAACACTATAAAAATTATATGACCATAATCTAGACTCTGAGATCTATAAAAGGGTATTTATAGATTTTTACAAAAGTTGATTTTTGATGGTGAAATCAGCTGTATAAGTGACAAGTTCTATAATTTTTAAACTTTTGCCTATTTGGCTGCCACATAGGCAGTTTCGGCCAGAACTGGTTCGGCCGAATGAGTTCCATTCGAAACCCGATATATAAATATGTGCCAATTATTCATCGATAAAACATAGTTGGCTTATATTTACTCATGAATTTTTGGCCGACACTACGAAAATGGTCCTCAAGTGCGACACAGCTTCGTACTTTTATCAATATATATATATATACATATATATATACATATATATAAATATATATACATATATATATATATATATATATATATATATATGTATATATATA
>MU227846.1:1143343-1170658 GCA_018584345.1 Thuja plicata
CATATAGATATATATACATATAGATACACACACACACACACACACACACACACACATATATATATAACATCTTTTGGATCTTAGTATGTATGTATGAAAGTTTGAATACTGAAGGTAATATGATGTGAGTATGATTGTATGGTGAAGTACGCAAACAAAGTAAGAAGTGCAAATAAAAATTGTGAAGACATAACAAAGGAAGTAACATAAAGGATTTTTGGAGAGATGTGTGGAAGGATGGTATAAGATCTCTATTTGGATTTTCTACTAACAGTACTATTAACCATAATTGAATTTATGAATGTACATATGCAATTTTATTAGTTCAAGTTTTGTCGGTAAGAGTTGTTTAACACATCTGACTGGAGATCTCTACAAGTATCATCCTATCAGTAGGGTACTTAAATAGTGCATAAGGTGTTTTATGAAACTCACCAACTTTGATATGCATAATTTTTCTTGAATAAGATAAAATTTCTTTTCTAGTATGCCATAATTTATTCTGATTAGAGAGAAAACATATTCACATACTCATTCTAGGAATTTAACAATGATATATATAAATATATCACTTGCACAATTATAGAACTTAATATCTCCTCAGAATCCATTGGGGATAGTGGTCATAAAATTTAATTTAACCATTTACTATAATGTTATCGCATGGCTCAATCATAGAAATTTAGGTTGGAAAGACAAAAGATAGAAGAAATATGAGGTGAAGGAATGATGCAACCATATGAAAGTTACCATTTTTGGAAAATTATTACAAAACCCAATTTTGCCATTTTTGCTAATTTTAAAAGCTATCCCAAAGGCTACAAAAAATTCCAATTATTTAGAGTTAACTTTGATGACATCAACCATTGACTCGCTAAGAAACTTCATGCTTAAAAATAAAGATATTAAAAAAACAAAACCTAGAAATGTTTTTTTTTAAAAAGTAATAGATGATTTTAAGGCCTCATATGATAGAATTTGACCCCAAAAAGTGTTGAAATTTGGTCCAATAAAAATTATTGATTTGGATATTTGATATCTCTTGAAGACACATTCGCCTATAAAATTTATGCCCGAACAAAAAATCAAGTCAAAAAATATGACCATCAAAAGTCCCTACATCATTGTCCTCTGGTTGAAAAGAATACAGCTCCTACAAATTCCGGTCATAAAACTGCTACCATTTTGACTGATCTAACTTCTTCAAATCCTTCTATGTAATTCATGTTTTTTCTTCTACTGCTAATCCTTCTTACTATGCCAGATATTTGTTGTATTTTATTTGGTGAGTATGAACAATCTTCTTATCTAAAACTTGCACGATCTTTTCCTTTTTCTTTCTTGGAATTGTTTGTTTCTAATTCACTCCATTCTCACTATCAGCAGCATGATCCTCACAATAGAAAGTATATAAATCACAAACATTAAACACAGAGGAATATAAGATCTGTGGGTAAATATACCTCATTAGTGTTGTCATTGATTTTCTTAAGAGTTTTGTATGGACTCATTTTCATATATTTTAATTTTTGATATGTCTATGTATGAAACCTCTCCTATCATAGATAGACCATCAATAGATCACCTAAAATAAATACCTAATTCTTTCAACCATCATCTATTGAAACTTTGGACCTCTCACTACTTTCTTAAAAGTTTTTCTCACGTCTTCTTGCAACTGGTGATGGTGTTCTACAAAAGCTTCCCCATAATCACTGATTTTATCACCTAATGACAGTTGTACCAAACATAGAATACCCTTAGACTCCTACTGTAAACAACTTGAAATGGTGATTTACCTTTTGACCTATTCACTAAATTATCATATATAATTATTTCTTGGGCAATGTCAAATCCCAATCTTTCAACTTCTCTCAGACAATGCATCTGAACAGATTACCCAAATTTTGATTGACCGCTTTCATTTTACCATCTATTTGTGGATGATAGGCATTGCTAAAATGTAACGTTGTCCCCAAATTCTTCAATAAATTCCCCCATAAATGACTTAGGAACATGGTATCTCTATAAAAAATGATAGTTTTCTAAAGACCATGTAGTCTATAAATTTCCAAAAAAAAAATTCTACCACCCTATTAGCATCACTAGTCTTCTTGAAAGAAGTTGAATGAGACAATTTTGAGAGCCTATTAAAAAAAAAAAAAAAGATTCATTACCTCACTGTGTGCTTGGTAGCCCCAATACAAAGTCCATTCCCAAATCTATCCATGGTTATATGGGTATTGGAAATGGCATTTGCAATCCTATATTTTATGATTTTCCTTTAGCGACTTGATAAATTCTACACATCTCCACATATATGGTTGTGTTGTTTAATATTTTTCTAGTAGTGTTTATCCACTACTAAGCTATTTTTCTTATCCTCTCCAAAAGGTCCAACCATACCACTACTATGAAACTCTTTGATAACATTTTAGCTCATAGAGCCAACATGAATGCATAGCTATTTTCCTTTGAATAGAAATCATCCTAGATAAGATATTAATCTTTAATGCTCTCCATTTTCTTGGGTCCTTTATTTTTATATTAGTCCATAATATCCCAAAAATCATTGTCAAATTCATAAAAATCTTTGATTGCATCAAACACAACTACCTTAATTTTTTATGGTTGTTAAAAGAAATATATGCCCACTTAAGGAATCTATAACTTGGTTGTGGTTCCATAATTTACGCTTCAAAATAAAAGTATAGCCTTGTAGAAAAGAGACCCATATTACATGTCTACTATTCAATTTACTTTGTGTGTTCAGGTAGTTTTATGCAGTTATAGACAACACAAACTCCTTGGGCACTAGGTAATATTTCTATTTTCTCAAGGCTTGTACAATTGCATAGAATTATATATCATAAGTTGAATAATTCTTTCACACATAATTCAAATTTTGACTAAAAAAGGTAATAGGCTTACTTGGTTGACTAAGTATAGCTCCAATACCCAAATGTGAAGCATCACAATCCACCTTAAGAAAATTTATCAACACTTGGTAATGCCAATATAGGAATTTTGATGATCTTTAGATGTTAGAAACTTTCTCAGCTTCTTTGGTCCATAAAAATCCCCTACCTTTTGGACGATCTGTTATGGGTTCTATAATAATATTTAAATTATGAATGAAATTTCTATAGAAAGTATCCAACCCTGGAATCTTCTCATCTTTGTTATCCTACACAGACTAGGATATTCAAGAATGACTAACATTCTCTGCATCCATTTTTCCACCATCTACACAAAAAAAAAAACCCAATAAAAACCAAACTCCTTTGCATGAACCTATACTTATTTATATTTTCATACAGTTTATTTATCATCAAAACTCTTAATATTATCCTCAAGTACGTCAGGGCCTATTATTTTCCATTACTAAAAACCATTATATCATCAAAATAAACTACTACAAATTTAGCAATGTAGGGCTATGACACAATATTCATTAACCTCATAAAGGTAATAGGAGCATTTAATAAATGAAATGACATAACCATCCACTCATACAAGTGATCTCTAGGTTTTAAATTTATTTTACATTAATCTCATTCATAGATAGAGCTCTGTTGATATCCACTTTGTAGATCAATCTTGGTAAAATATGTTTCTCCTACAAGCACATCCATCATGTCATCTAGATGAGGTATAGGAAAGAAATGTCTGATTGTGATTCTATTAATATATCCACTATCTGTGCACATTCCCCATGTGTCATCTTTCTTTGGGGTCAATAATGCTAGTACAACACACGGGCTCATGCTTTCTCTTACTACACCTTTCCTTATAATTTTTGTCACTTGTTTATTTAATTTTGCATGTTGTGTTAGAATCATTCTATAAGTTTCTTGATCAGGAAGAATTAATCATGGGATAAGATCAATATGATGTTGAGTATCTCTCTTTGGTGGAGGACCAACAGGTAATTCTTATGGAATAACATCAACAAACTCTTCCAATATCTCAACTTCTTCCAATGGTATTGAAAAACTTTCCTCTTCTCCCTTTTGCACTACCAATGCATAAAAACAATCTACTACCTATAGTTCCTTGAAAGGTTCTCTTTTATCCAATATATTATCACACTTTCCATCATCCCAAAATTATTTTAGATCCATCCTTCCAAAAGGTTTATGAGTTTTTCTCTCCGTCATGAATAACTTTCCTATTATACTGTCATGCCCTTCCTAGTAAAATATTACATGCATCCATTGGAATGAAATCACACCACATGTCATCCTTTTAGACTTTTCCTAAGGAAAATTTAATAAGACACATGTTATCTACTATAACTTAATTATCCTTTTTGAACCAATCAATATGGTAGGGGAAATGATGATTTTGATACTGCAAATTTAGTTTATCTACCATTTTTCTATAAACCATACTCTCATAACTACTTCCATCAATAGTTATTTGATATACCTTTCCACCCAAAGTACATCTTGTGTGGAATATGTTTGTTCTAAGATATGAATCATTAGGGTCTTTTTTCTATGCTTTCTCTTTTTTTGGAATTACCATTATCCTTCTCATCATGAAATTTTCTCCTATGTATAGAGATACCTCTTCTTATGCTGCTTCATTCTCAACTTGAGTTAGGTTGAACCTGGATGGTGCTTATCTATTTTGAACTTACATGTTATAATTTGAGAATTCCACTTCTCTATGGCCTTCTTTTCCACACCTAAACCAAGTGAAAAACATTTCTTTGACCTTTCCATATTTTTTCACTACCAGAATCTCCAGCTCGTTAAAATCCCCTTCCTCTCTATTCATTTGATTGAATCTGGTAGTTATCTTTTTGTTTCTCTATTCTATGGGATGATTCTCCCTGATACTAATTAGAACAACCATGTGATGGGGATGATATACCCCTTTGAGATCCTTTATTTCTTTGAAAAATAGTTGACTTTTCTTTTCTTTTTCCTTTAAGGCAAGGTGGTATGCCTCTTCCATACTACAAAACCTATAAATTATCAACTTATCTTGGATAGAAAACTTTAGGCCATTAACTTACCATGCAATAATTTTTTCATGAGTTTTGTGGGTGTACACGCGAATTCATAATTTGTAGAACTCACTCATGTAATATTCCATAATAGCTAGATTTTTCATTAGATTTTAAAATCTTCAAAAAAGGGTTTATGTATAATCTATAGGTAGAAATTTCTCTTTTAGTTTCTTCTCCATCTTTCACCAAGTTCTTATCTTCTCATTTCCCTTTCTAGTTATTTATTTATGCAAGTGATCCCACCAGATCATTTCATGACCTTTCAACTTTGGGAATGTAAAATTTAAATTCTTTTCTTCTAGCATATGCTTCCATTAAAAGAACTTCCCCATGTTGTTTAGCGAATCTATCAAATCTGTTACATTAAAACTACCTACATAATCTAATACTTCAACATTGATGCCATCATTTGGTCCTTCCAATTCCCTAAGAATCGTTTCCTCAAATGGAAATTCATTTAATTTATCTTCCTCTTCTTTAGCTTCTACATATTGTTCAACTCCTCTTCCATGACTTACATCGTCATCTGAATCACCTCCTCTTTGTATTATTCCTTGATTTTCCAACATTTTTGTAAGATTTCCTCTAGAATATTTACGTGTCTCTATGCATCTATGTTATACCTCTTCATCTTCATCTTCATCTTCATCTTCATCTTCATCTTCATGTTCCTATTCCTGTTCTTGTTCCTATTCCTGTTCCTGTTCCTGTTCCTCTTCATCTTCCTCTTCCTCTTCCTCTTCCTCTACCAACCATCTTATTTCTTTGATACTAGATGATGCAACCAGATTTGAACCATGAACAAAAATAAAAGAGAAATAATGATACACAGTAAAATTTCAAAGATTAAAATTCAATTATTCTTCATTATTCTCCAAACTACTCTGCTACTACAATGAGAGAAAACATTAATTTAACAAGCATCCAAAATTACCATTTTTGGTAGATTTTTATGAAATCCATTTGTTTTCCATTCTTCATAGTTTCTAAAATTATTCCAAAGACTACAAAAATTTCAAACTATTTATAGTTAAGCCAAGTGAAATTACTTGTCACCTCTATAAGCAACTACATACATAAAGAGAAAGATACTAAAAAGGAAAAAAAAAAACTAAAAAATTTTGAAAAAAAAAAGTAAAAGCTAATCTTGAAGCCTCATATGATGGAATTTGACCCTAGAAATGTGTTGATATTTGGTCCAATCAATAGATTCGGTTGGCATATTTAAGAACTCTTAAAGAAAAATTTTCTTGTAAAATTTTAGCCCAAACGAACAACTAAGTTAAAAGTTATGGATGTTGGAAATCTATGCATCAAGGAACCACATATTAGAACATGTAGATGGCTCAAACACAAAATTACAATCAATAATAATAATCAAAACTTGAATCATAAAGAAAGTGACAAAGTTAAAATATTGTTCAACATCTAAGACAAAAAGAAAGAGTTGACATAGTCAAGAAAGAATGTCGAGATCTACATGTCAACATTATAAATGATAAGGCCATTAAAAATCCCAAAGGATTTAAAGAAGAGGCTCCTCTTGTCCATATCATCCTAGATGTTAAGGATAAATATGGTGAAGAGGAAGAAACTATACAACGAATATGAATAAAATCTTTTGATAACTCATACAAAAGCATAGATATGACCTCCTCCTATAGTCTCCACACCAATAATTATAGTAGCAAAGAAAATTCTTGTAGCTTCATGATTCATTAATTGGAGTCACACTAAAACATATCATCATGCGTGTTCATGTTATTCTTCTTGAAAATTTTGGTTGTTTTCCTTTCCTTAAATATTTAGTTTTAATGTTGATGGGAAACCTACATTTTAGTTTAGGATAGTTTCTCAGACATATGAATCTGTTATTCTTTTTCAATGAGTTGCATTCCCTTGCTAAATATAGTGATACCTTGGAACCTGTAGGACATTTATCATTACTTACCATTCTTTATTTTAGGTATTTGAAAATAGCCATAACAGTGTCTAACTTATCATTTTTTGTGAAACTATTGTTCGTTGAAGTTGTAGAGATTTGAGAGATCTTTTATTCTTCCCTCTTGATATGTTTCCTTATAGCTCGCATATTAATCTTAATATTTCTATCCAAGGCATATATCTCTCTCAAAGTACAAGGATTATTATATCTAAGATAACATATTATGTTTGCATCTAAGTCTTTAGAGTAAAAAGGTATCAATATGCACTTAGTAGGCTTGAGGTGAGAAATAATTTTTTCCATGGTTATGATGATTTATTGTTGAGTTCCACTATTGATTTAAACATTACATTATTTCTTGAATATTAACTTTATGGCCAATTTTGTCTCTATATTGTGGTCTAAAAAGTCTCATTATTTCAAAAGTAGAATCAAAGTTTCAATTTAGAAAGTCCTTATACCATTTTCCTCTACTCTATTCAATGGAATAAAAATATGTCATGATCAAATATTTTCCATGAATTTTATAATTTTTAGTTTGATTTATAAGTTGCTTCAAATGTTCCTATCCAATCACTACATTATCTCCATAGAACTTAGAGATTGTATCCCTGATTTTATTGAGCGATAGGTTTGAGTAGTAAATTATTAAATAAATTTATATGTTCCTATATCTCCCAAATCCTAAAGGCTACTTGATAATTGGATACTTCTAAACATTTCCTCTAAATTGAGCTCTTCTATTATTCTAAGGATTGTGCTAAGGTAAATAGATGTGTTGATACAACAAATACTTAGTAACATGTTGCCTGAAATGTTGGAGAGGTTGTTGAACATGCTAAATAAGATAGGCATTATGATTTTTTATTTATTTGCATTTATAGTTCCTTATGTCTAAATCTTAACGCATTAAATATTGTTAGCTACTCATCTATAGTTTGTTTTTCAATATCATGATTTTGTGAAAAAGGCCCATGACATCATGAAACCAAACATCATGTACAATATATTCATAAGATATAACAAGGAAAAAGAGAAATTGGATTATACTTCAGACCTTAATTTCGATTATATTGATTATGTGTAACCAAGACTTACCAATGTTTATATAGATTTTGTGATATCAGGTCTTGTCCTGGCTTACTCTTTCATTTATTAACTTTTACTCTGAAATCCCAAGTTCATGATATTGAAGCTCCTACTAAATCTAATACTTTTATCTATTGAAACACATAAGTACAATATTATCTTAAATCTATAATCTCTTGTATTCTTGCTGACATCCTAACTACATCATCATAACATAGGTCTGAGTTGTTTTCCCTCGTCCTTATTTCTCCAAGCTCATTATTGTCTCTTTATGGGTACACCAGAATCTTCCATCACATTCATATTTGTTCTTCAACCAAATTCAACGATGGAGAGTTGCCATTATTGGCTTAAGAAGATAAAATGTAGATGCTCAAATTGATGATCAAACTATTAATAGGCGTTCATTGAATATATAGCTTACTTAAAGACAAACTTCCTAAAAGTTTGTATTTTCTTTTGAACTTTGCTAAGAACCATAACAAAGCAAAAAATAAACGAAATGGCGTTAAAATCATGTACATCTCGTGGATGGTAAACAACAAATTATAGAAGCTAGAAAGAACTTTCTTCGGTATTTGAATAGTTTTTTATTAAAGTTTATGTTTTTGTAGGTTCCTGCCTTACTTTGAAATTGCATCTCAGGCAAACAAAATATGAGAATTTATAGCGTTTTTTTTTTATAATATGCTATTCATTACGATAAACGTTACTTGAGCAAAAATATACTTTTTCCCTCTTTGACAAAGGTTGTTATTCTACCACTTGAAGACGCATATCATCTGACTTTTTATTCAGCAATTTGAAAAGTATGAATTTTACTTCAAGGGCGGAGGAATCCCACAGGCTTGCTGGATATTTTTACCGTCCAATAAAGACCCCTTACTGATTTTTGACTGATTTAAATTGTTTTGAATTATTTTTCAGTTATTGTTTTGTGTTGAAGTTTTAGATAAGTAGTTTTGTAAATAATATGTTCTAAAATAAATGTAATTGTAGATTATAATTCGTATGCAGTTGTACTTTGTATGTAATAATTTTAAATGATATAATAAAGCTTCTAGAATAATCAAAATATAATTATTTTTTATAATTATTTTTTAGTATGATGATATAATTTATCCATGTACATCAAGGTAGTTTCCATCAGAGTCACCTATCATTTTCATCTGATTTAAATAAAATTTTCATCATATAAAAATATATAATAAGATAAAAAAATGTCGTTACAATATTATTTGGCACGTAATAGTATACTTAAACTACAATTATCATAACTTAAATCTTCTTTATATTGTCATTGACATATTCTATCCACTATTTTTTCTTCATTCATAGATAGATTGTTTATCCACCCTTTTTATGTATCTCTATATAATTTTGGAGTATATTTAGGTGCATGTTTGTGTTTAGGTTTGTATATTCTTGTAGGGTGTGCCACTCACCACCTTCTATCATCTACACCTTATGAATATTTTGCCTCTCTTGTAACATGTACTTATATTGTACATATAATCTAGCATTGCTACCATTTTATTGAGACAATCTTCTATGTGATTTCATACATGATAGTGATATATACAAGGTTCTTTTAAAAACAAGGTGAGAAAAACACTCATGTATATCAGAAACCTATGGATGAAGGGAAGTGATGGGAGAGCTCTAGGATAGTTTTGCGCTTAGCTAGGGTTTTAATTTCCTTAGTATATAGCATATTTTTTGCCTCTTTCTAGCATTATTACTATATAAATTGGGGCAAAACCCTTTGTTATAATGGTTTCGGCTAGTCTTAGCACAACTGTTGCTACTAGTGTTGAAGATTTCACACCTTGTGATCATGACACTGCTATAAAAAAAACTAGGGAAATTTGTGCTCAAGGTCAGTCACAAGGTGTATCTTCTAGTACAATGTTGTTGTCTCTACCAGTTCAAGATTTTGATAGTTCATGTTAGTGGCTAGAGGAGTATACTTTGATAAGATACTTTTTGTGGGAGGGCTCCCCTTGAAAGAAAGCTTGAAGATTGGGTCGCCAAGACCTAGGCCCCTCATGACCAGGTTTGTCTTGATGGTGTCCAAAACCTAACCAACTATTTATTTTTATTTTTATTCACTGAGCCTAGCCATATTCAAGCCATTTTTCAACATGGGAATAGGGGATTGGGTATGTTCATTTTTCCTTCCTTGTGTTTCAACTATAGTCATGCGACTTCTTTGTCTTGAATGATAAGAAGTTTGGGGTCCTTATTTGGATTAAGTTTCCTAGTCTCCCCTTGTCCTTTAGGCATTTTTTTGCAAACCATTGCCTAGTCTATTAACATGGTTTTCTATGTTAAGCCCCATGAGTGTGATTATGCCTGGATCCAAAATTAGGTTTTAAATCAAGTTGATGTTTCTTGTGACCTCAATGAGATGATTAATATTATGATATGAGGTGTTTGTGCACTCTAAATGAGTAATTTATTTGAACCTGACCAATACTTGTTCCTTGTGCCAATCCTTAGAAAATAAGATTAAGGCCCACCTTTAGCTACTCAAAAAGTTAAAGCCACAGCCAAGGAGTTGTAACCTTGAAATTTATCTAAGACACCTAAAGAAAAGAAAAAAATAGATCATGGCCTCTTGCTAGGGTAAGGTTTCCTTGTCTACTTTTGCCATTCCCAAGAAACAAGTTTCAATTGTGTTATACAGAAAAAAAAAATATGTGACTAAATAAATGACTAAAACTTGCATATAAATGACTAAACTTAGTCATCTAACTATTAGTAGTTTATTTCCAGTCATTTATAACGTGACTAAATCTATGACTAAACTATTTTAGTCATTTATTTACACATTGATTTTGGTCATTGATCTAGTCATTGATTTAGTCGTTGATTTAGTCATGGTAGTGATTTATTCATGTTAGCATAACTGATGCAATCACAATAATGTTAGTAATAACTAAGAAGGGGGGGGCGGTGAATTAGTGGCCTCAAAAATTAATCCTTAAATCAACCCTTAAAACATATTACCACTTTTAAACCTCTAGTTATATTCAGTCCTACAAGATGAATGCCTTGATATACTTATAACAATTTACTACTTGTCAGATTGCTTTCTAAATCCTTCTTTTGTATGTTTAAGGATAAGAAGTCTTGTATTTACCGAAACACAGTAAATAACTAGTGCATACCAATCAATCCAGAATAGCTTTATGTGAAATGCAAAACAATCAAGTAATAAAACATAAACACATAACACATGGATTTTCAACATACTCTTTGGGATGTATCTCAATTACAAAAGACTTTTAAGTCCTACTCGGTTAAGAGACTTGATGCTTCAGTGGTTAAACTAAAAAATTAAATTGATCTATTCACACATACAACTTGAATTATAGATTTTCAGATCTATTGTAAGTACATTACCTCTATGATCAATATAATAAATTCAATAACTTGCTCCACACTGTTCTGCACTATGATGATTTTTCACTGTTCATCCGTGTCTGTAGAATCTAGCTCTTTCCTCAGTTTGGTGATTACGTCTGAATGAAAACTTTCTTCTCCTTTATAATCTCTTTAGCATCTATTTTCTCTTCTCTTCACCCCAAATTCATAATGAATTGGGTTTGTCTCTTTATATACATGATTCACCATTTCTTGGCTTTCTTGATTCTTGGTATGATCCACAATTCTTGCCAATTAGATTTAAAGAAATACTCTAGTTTTATCTCATAGAGATCTTCTTGCCAACTGGACAAAGAAACTTTAAATCCATTACTTATCCTCAGCTTTATCTTTTCGATTAAAACAATGATAAGTATTAGTTAAGTTTATTTTTAGCTCTTGACAGCTAAGCATTTTGTCATTTCTGAACTCTTTTTTATGTCAGTCAGCACTTCAGTTAGTGATCGGTGATAACTGACTATTCCATCGGTGTGACTTCTGTTGTCTTCAAGATCTCCGTTCGTTGGGCACCACTGTAATTTTGTCCATTGGGTTACTTTGTTCTTTTCTCATCGGAAAACACTATGACTTTTCTCATCGATAATGTTGTGTATTTTCTCGTCGGGTAACACTGTGACTTTTCTCTTTTACTCTGTCCGTCAGTGTATGCAGTCACTTTGTGAATACTTGACTTATATGCATTACTGATAGCATAGCCTTTGATTCACCAATTCTTTGAAGTCTTTGGCAGTATGTCCATGATGATACAGATTATATCAAGTTGACATCAATGACAATAAAATACATTAACTGATTTAATGCCTTCTATGATCATCAACTTAACATCTTCAAGCATTCAATCAGTTATAGTTCATCAATCACTCCCTTTGGGAATGATGGAAACACACTACATTATTACACTATATTATTACTAATACAATATGAAATATAATAGTTGAAGTTCATCAAAATACCAATCTTATGTACTATAACCGATAAAAATATTTGGTCCTCAGTAAGTTCATATAACTTAGATTTGATTCTTGCAGCTCTCTTTATGTCTTTAATCCCTTCACTCGATAGATGTAGAATCTTTCTTTCTCTAATCTAATGTATTCTCCTTCTGTGTCAAACTCTCTCCCTTTCACTATTCTCTTTTCTTTTGATGTCTTAGTCAACAATTCTTTTCCTTTTGTATGTACTCTCCCTTTCTGGTTACATCTCTCCCTCTAGATAATGTGATGGATATAATATCTCCCTGATGTATAATCTCTCCTTAAGGGATATGATATCTCCCTGAGTGACAATGGATCCTTTAGGTGATAATGGATATAATATCTCCTTTTGACAATAATACAAAACAAATATTTTTGACAGTAATGCCAAACAAATCCTTTCTATCCATATTATAGTCCTTGAATTTCCCAATCCATCAACAATACACTAACTATGGTGCTCGGAGTAGATAAGTACCTTGTTGTGTATAGATTTATCTTTGAAGTCCATTTCTTTGCTTCTATCAACATGAATGATATTCTGATAATATGCAGGTTGATGCAGCCTTCTAGTCATTTTACTAACCAGTAGACAAGGGTCTGACCCTTAGTCTCTTTCTCTAGTACTCAAATGCATCCTTGGGCAGTGGCTTGGTGAAGATATCAGCTAATTGTTCCTTTGATTGCACATACTCAAGTGTCACCTCATTTGCTTGAACTTGTTCTCTCAAATAATGATACTTGATGGCAATATGCTTTGTTTTAGCATGCATGAATGGATTTTTGGAAATGTTTATTGCACTTGTATTGTCATTACATATAATTATTGGTTCAAGGATTTTCATATGCATACCTTCTAGTAATTGTTTGATCCATGCAATATTTGAGCAGTTTGCAGAAGCAACAACATACTCTATTTTTTGCAGTAGACTGAGAGATGCATCAATGCTTCTTGCTAATCCATGTGATAAGTCTGTCACCCCTAAAGAATTCTCCTCCAGTTGTGCTCTTCTGGTCATCAATATTTCCAGCCCAATCAACATCGATAAAGACCTTAAGTTCAAATTTTCCTTCTCTTCTATACCATAAGCCATATTCCTTGGTATTCTTCAGATATCATAGGATTCCTTTCACAACATTCATATATGATTCCCAGGGATTAGAAGAAAATCTTGCAACTATTCCTACTGCATGTGCAATATCTGGTCTAGTATGTACAACATACATGAGTTTTCCAATCATTGATATGTACAAATTCTGATTTACCTCTGATGACTAGTCCTCCTTTTTCAGCTTACACCAGTTTCCATCAGTGTTCCAACTAGTTTGGAATCTTCCATCATGAATATTTTCAGTACTTCCTTGATGTATTTGGATTGTGTAATGAAAATACCTTCATCTTGTTGCATGATCTGTAGACCAAGGAAGAAATTGATCTCTCCAAACATAGACATCTCAAAATATTTGTTCATTTCATTTGTAAATGATTTACATAGCATATTATTGCCTCCAAATATGTTGTCATCAACAAATATCTCAGGAATAAAAATGTTAGCATCAATATCTTCCTTTAAATAAAGATTTTTGTTTTAACTAGTCCTTACAAATCCAATACTTATGAGATAGGAATGGAGTCTTTCATACTAAGCTCAGGTTTCTTGTTTCAATCCATATAGGGCTTTGTGTTGTCTATATACCATGCCCCTCTTGTTTTGATCAACAAACACTTCTGGTTGTTCAATGTATACCTCTTCTTCAAGTATTCCATTTAGGAATGCAGACTTGATATCCATTTGATATACATTGAATCCTTTACATGCAACATAAGCAAGTAATATTCTCACTCCGTCTAGCCTAGCAATGGGTGCAAAAGTTTCTCCATAGTCAATCCCTTCTTCTTGTGCATACCCTTTACATACTAGTCTTGCTTTATTCCTGGCGACTTCTCCATTCTCATTCAGTTTACTCCTAAATATCCATTTTTCAATGATGACATTCTTGTCATCTGGTCTTGGTACAAGTGTCCATGTCTTTTTGTTCTCTATCTGCTCAATCGCCTCATTCATAGTACTAATACATTCATCATTATCAAGTGCAACATTGACAGATTTTGACTCATAATCACAAATAAGACATCTTTTGTTTAGAGACTTACTTCTGGTTCTCATACCAGCCTTATTATCTCCAATGATCTAGTTTTGTGGATGGTTCCTTCTGATATATCTGGAAAGTACATGTTTAGCTCTTTGTCTATCATCTTGATCATCATTGTGTCCTTCATTTTGTTCTCCATCACTTTGTGCATCATCTTGAGAAATATCTTGATCATCGGTATTTGCAGCCTGATGCTCGGGTGCAATGATCTGCTTCTCGGGAGCTCTGCATTTTTGGTCAGGTAGTGTGTCAGGTTATTCATTGTAGACAAACCTTTTGTAGTCCTCTGGTTATTTTTTTTCTTTCCTTTTCAATCTTCTCTGAAAATTCATCTATCATTACATTTGCACTTTCAACAATTTTGTTATAGGATTTATTGAGACATTTATAAGCCTTCGTCTTGGTGGAATACCCTAGAAAGATTCCTTCATCACTCTTGGAGTCAAGTTTTCCATTTCTATCATCTTTTAAGATATAAAATTGACTACCAAAAATTTTGAAATAACTTACATTGGGTGTGTATCCATACCATAGCTCATAAGGTGTCTTCTTGGTGTCTTTCTTCAATTATACTATGTTCAATGTGTAAACACCAGTATTGATAGCTTCCCTCTAGAATATTTGGGTGATGCCTTTCTCTATCATCAGCATCTTTGGACAATCAACTATGGATCTATTCCTTCTTTCAACAATTTCATTTTGCTGTCATGTTCTTCATGAAAAGACCTGTCTTTTGATTCCATGCTCATTAAAAAATTTAGTGAATTCATCTGAAATAAAATCCCCTCCTCTATCTAATCTTAAGAATTTCAATTATTTACTACATTATTTTTCAACCATTGCTTTGTACCATTTAAACATATTGAATGCTTTATATTTATCTTTGAGAAACATTACTATCATCATTCTAGAGTAATCATCAACAAAAAAAATAAAATATCTATATCTATAATAACTCTTTGTCCTCATGGGTCCACATAAATTAGCATGGAATACTTCTAGAATGACATTAGATGTATGGGTTTTTCTGTTGAAACTAGACTTTGTCATCTTACCTTTTTGACAATTTTCCACATGATATTGTCTATCTTAGTCATCGTCAGTAAGCCTCTTACATTTCTATTTTTTCTTATCTTTACCATTTTGTCAAAGTTCATATGACAAAATATTTTATGGCACAACCATATGTCTTCATTTCTAGCCATTAAGCAAGCGGTGTGAGTATCATTCAGATAGAATAAGTTACCTTTTTTGGCTCACCAGTACTAATAAGATTTCCTAATTCATTGAAGATCTTTGCCTTCTTATTTTCAAATGCTACTCTGTGACCTAAATTATTCAACTGAAAAACACTCAATAGATTATAATTCAATCCTTTCAACCAATAAGCATTTTCACATTTTATCAGGTTATTCAACATTATAGTTCCTCTACCTTCAACTAGACAAGGCATCTCATTACCCATTCTTACTGAACCACCATTGTAGTATTCAAAAGTCTCAAACTTTTTTTTTTCACCAGTCGTATGGTGAGTGTAGCCACTATCTATGATCTAGACATCATTTTTTCTAACTTTAGATATGAGTGCAGTTTTTACATACCTTTCTTCATCATCATCTGAATAATCTTTTACTGCCACAAACACCATCTCGATGTCTTCATCAAATTCGGTATCAGTATCTTCATCTTTGCATTTAGCTAGGTAAATGGCCTTCTTTCCTTTGTCCTTGTAGTGTCAGGTATCTCTTCTTTCTGATTGTCGGTTGCTTTTATATTCACCTCTGTCAAACTTCTTTTCAAATGACCTATCATTACTTCTGTCATCTTTTCTTATGTTAGGACATCTTGCTCAAAAGTGTCCAATCTCTTTAAAATTAAAACAAACAAGTGGTAATTTAACTTTGTATTTAACTTTGCCTCTCTACATTCTTCTAGCCATAAGTGCTTCAATTTCATCAAGATCTTCTTCTTCACTTTCACTATCACTATCATTTCTCATAGTGTGTTTATGACTTGATTTACTTATTCTCAAAGAAGACTTGAATGTAGACTCTATATTTTGTAAGACACTATTATCAAAGTTGTTCATCTCAAATGAAATCAGTCTTCTAATCAAACTGTCTAGAGTAACATTGATATTTTCTACTACTCTCATTTCTTGTATGGTAGATACTCTAATAGCATATGTAGGCAATAAGGTTCTAAGAATTTTACTTACCACTATATCTTCTTCTAGTACACCTCCAACTCCTCAGATAGCATTGACTACCTGTTTGATTATTGTGTTGTACTGTGTGACTTTTTCACCTTCTTTCATTTTGAGATAATCAAAATTTCCTCTAAGGCTTTCTGCCTTAGCTCTTAGAACATTCTTATCACCACCATGTACATGCATCAATTTGTCCCACATCTACTTTGCATTCTTGCAGGTTTTGACATCTTCAAACTCAACATCGGAGAGTGAGGAAGAAAGCTCTATCATCATGCAGTTGTGCTCATGCTTCTCTCTCATTTGTTCAACTGTGGGTGCTCCTGTGGGAAACACATATTTAGTATCTAAGTATTGAGTAACATCATTTCCAATACCTGATAAGTCGAGTCTTATTCTGCTTTTCCATGAAACAAATTTGTCTTTGTTCAACTTGGGCACATCTCGTTTGTTCATCTTGTGATCTTTATCTTAGGTCTTGAAACCTTCCTTCTAAGCACACAAGCTCTGATACCAATTGTTAGTAATAAATGAGAGGGAGGGGAGTGAATCAGTGGCCTCAAAAATTAATCCTTAAATCAAACCTTAAAACTTATTACCACTTTTAAGCCTCTAGTTATATTCAGTCCTACAAGATGAATGCTTTGAAATACTTATAACAATTTACTACTTGTTGGATTGATTTGTAAATCCTTCTTCTGTATGTTTACTAATAAGCAGTCTTTTATTTACCGAAACACAGTAAATAACTAGTGTATACCGATCAATCCAGAATAGCTTTATGTGAAATGCAAAACAATCAACTAATGAAACATAAACACCTAACACATGGATTTTTAACATGGAAACCCTGTTAAGGGAAAAACCACTAGGACCGGCACCCCAAATTTTCACTCTTCTGAAGTGAGCTTGATTCAGAGCCAACCCTGTTAAAGGTTACAAAAAAATTATTAGGTGTGACCTTGTTAGAGGATTTAAAATATAGTTTGTCACCTAGTATCTGACATCTAATGCTACCATCCTTGATCAAACACTCACTTGGCATGTCAATAGGTATCCAACATATCCAATTCTACTTTCTATGGTCAAAATTTTTGATACTCCTTGGGATGTATCTCAATTACAAAAGACTTTTAAGTCCTGCTTGATTAAGAGACTTGATGCTTCAATGGTTAAACTAAAATAGTAAATTGATCTATTCACACATACAACTTGAATTGCAGATTTTCAGAGCTATTGTAAGTACATTACCTCTTTGATCAATATAATAAATTCATACCTTGCTCCACATTGTTCTGCTCTATGATGATGTTTCACTATTTGTTGGTGTCTGCAGAATCTAGCTCTTTCCTCAGCTTATTGATTAGGTTTGAATGAAGACATTCTTCTCCTTTAGAATTTCTTTAGCATGTATTTTCTCTTCTCTTCACCCCATAATTCGAAATGAATTGGGTTTGTCTCTTTATAGAAATGACTCACCATTTCTTGGCTTTCTTGATTCTTGGCGTGATCCACAATTCTCGCCAATTAGATTTAAAGAAAAACTACAGTTTTATCTCCTAGAGATCTTCTTTCCAACTAGACAAAGAAATTTTAAATCCATTACTTATCCTTGGCTTTATCTTGTTGATTAAAACAATGATAAATATTAGTTAAGTCTATTTTTAGCTCTTGAAACTAAGAATTTTTTCATTTCTAAACTCTCTGGCCTGTCGGTCAACACTTTAGTTAGTCATCGGTGATAACTGACTATTTTGTTGGTGTGAATTTAGTTGTCTTCGAGATCTCTGTCTATCGGGGAACACTGTAATTTTGTTTGTTGGGTTACTCTGTGCTTTCCTTGTAGGGCAACACTGTGACTTTGCTCATTGGTAATGCTATGTATTTTCTCATCGGGTAACACTGTGACTTTTCTCTTTTACTCTGTCCTTTGGTGTGCACTCCATCAGTGTATGTAGTCACTTTGTGAATACTTGACTTATATGTATTACTGATAGTATATCGTCTGATTCATCAGTTCTTTGAATTCTTTGGCAGTATGTTGATGACCATACAGATTATATCAAGTTGACATCAATGACAATACAATACATTAACTGATTTAATGCCTTGCATGATCATCAAATTAACATCTTCAAACATTTAATCAGTTATAGTTCATCAAATAAGTGATGTTTTGATGAAGATTTGGTACATATTTGATGATAGGCAAATCAGTTATTTAGTTGTCATTGATGTCATCTACTTGACATAGTGTTTTTGGTATATCGCCTGATATTGTGTAAGTGAATCATGAGTTTTGGTATTATTCTAATGTTTCTATTCTTATGGAAGGTTATATCATGTGTGTTGATGATAAATTTTCCATCGCAACGTTTGATATGGATAATTAAGTTAGTTATGTTGGAATAAACTCAAACCGGATAATTTCTAAAATAGGAAGTGATAGACAGTAAATTATTTGACTATTGTTTTAGATCTATGAAGTATTTGATGGAGCGGTAACATGATATAATTGTATACATTTTCAAGATACTATATGTATGAGTGTGAATGATAATATTAATTGGTACTACTAGTTTAAATGACTGGAAGTGGTGTTAACCAAATGAATAGGTAAACAATACTAAGTTTTTGAACATGCTATAAAGATTTGTAGATCGGTGATGCAATTCTATATAACAAAAGGATTGATGATTATTTTTGTAACATGGCATGTTAGTTCCATGATTTGTGGACTTACTTGAAAACACATTGATTGAGGTACATGTTTGAGAAGGCTTCTTTAGGAAGTTATTTTCTTGTCAATAGAGGTTTTTGAAATGACTCAACTACCAAGGTAAAATCGATGAGCAGCCTGATGCAGTCATAGGAAAATGTTTTATGAATGTCTAGATGTATTGTATCTCACCTAGGATGATCAAAATCCTCCATATCTTAGATATAAGGTGTTGGTTGTATTCCAGGTTTTGCCTTCTTTCCCATGGTTTTGTGCTTTTCCCTCTCCAATTTTTTATGTTTTCAAGCCTAAAACCTGTGAAAATATTCAAAAGTCTTAAACCCTAGCTTGTTCAGTGTTCAAATTTGAAGAAAAACCCTAAGGCGTTGCCCCCTTTATGTTTCTCAGTTACTTTTTTCCTCACTTAAGTCATGAGTTCTCTTCTAATCGCTTAGTCGCAAAACTTAAAACAGCATATTCCTTTTTATCCCCGACTCTGTGATTAGCTTTTGTCACATTGTCTCACGTAGTATAGGAATATTCTCTATTCTTTCCCACACTTTGCAATTTTCTCTGTGGCGCGTAATTGCTGAATCATTTGAATAGAGTAGTAATATGTCAAGGGGCCCACAGACAGGTTGGGAGGTCACAAGATGTTTTCTGCAGTTAATAAAATATCATGAGACACTGCGATTTCCTTTTATCGCATAATTGCTAAATGAGCCTAATATTAAGTATAATGCAAAACTTTTAGTCACGCAGTCTCCAGAAAAGAGGCCGGTTAAGTTGAAACTTCTATGACTTCGCGACTAACTTTTTACAGTTTGGGATAAAGCACAGTCGGGCTGTCACCAGATAACTCTGATTTCAAATCAAAAGAAGACATCTGTCAAGAGATAAATGGATTTCAGAATGATCACTTAAACGTATAAGTGTATTTAGTGACTACGAGACTACTTAAGGGTAACTGTTAGTCACAGGGTCTTGTGATATTTTAAAGGTATAATAAGTTACTTGGTGATTAAGCGACAGCCGTTAAATGAAATCATTGAAAGATCCTACGGTAGTCACCAAGACTTAGAATTAAAAATCCTAAGGAGAAAAGTCCTTGCAACTTAGCGGCTAAGGGTATGTCGTGAGGTCGCAAGATGATTTTAAGGGCAGGATGCTTTGTCATGATGTCTCATGAAGTTTTAGGCATTCAGCATCTGCATTCAGCGATCAGGCGCCTAAGGTTTGTCGCGCAGTCTGGTAGAAGAAAGTTAACATTTGGTGACTAAGAAATAATTACGAAAGCTAACACTAACTGTTAGTCACATAGTCTGAGAAAAGAACATGGGTTAGTGATAACCACTTCTGACTTTGATTCCCTTGTGTCGCGTGGTTGCCAAATGTTGACTCTGGTTAGTAAAGGTAAGGAAGTTGCACAGGCGCCATGTCTCAGGATAAATTATGGGTTAAGGATTGGGATCAGTGACAGATAAAATGAGTGCAGTCACCTTGTCGCTTAATGCTAATTTCTATAAAAAGGTGCCAGTATTAAATATGTCAGTATGAATTATTCGGCGGCCAATCAGATTTTTAGATTTTGATTACTGTGCAGAAAAAGGGTAACTGAGATGTATGACAGAGGGCCAATCCCAGGGTGACATGTCAGCTCATTTGAATTTTATAAGGTTTTTCTGAGGATTCAGTTTTACAAATTTGATTTTCCTGTCACACTTAGGAAACTACGGCTAGGTTTTCAATTATGTTCACAGTATGAGGAATTAAAGATAGAATTGATGTTCTAAGAATCATGAACTATGTACTTCGAATGGTTACTATAAGGAGTTGATGGCCTATTCATTCGAATTCACCTTGCTTTCAGAGTTTCTAAACTTAAAGAGTTCAGTTTCCAAAACATAGTAAAATTCAAAGATATGAAGAGTTTTCTATGATTTAAAAGTTCATTGTTTCCAGAATTATGCACAGAACAATGATAGATTTGTTTCAATACCAGTAAAGAAGAGGGAATTCAAACACTAAAAACATGAGCAGAGCGGTGAGTGTAGCCTCGACCAGTGGAGAAAGTGAGAGGGTGGAGGATGAGGCAAAGGGAAAAGTGAATTATTTAGATGAATTCCACTGTCTCCTTCCTGGTTCGACACAGAAAAAAAAGGTTAATGCAAATGTTCTCATTGATGAATATAGAGATGTTCGAGATGCTGTTACTCCAGGAACAATAGGTTTTTCTCTCTTCAATTATTTTTATAAAAATTTTGACAAGGCCATCCCAGTATCAAACCCTTGGACCTGTGGTTTAGCCAGGTTAATTGTTCCTAATGTCTTCCTAGATGTAGACTTGTTCTTAGACCTGGCCAATCATTATGATGTTTTGTATAAGACCATCAGGAGGGATGATGGCACTGCTTTATTAATACTGAATAGAAATTTGTTCATGCAAGCCTTCGGCTTATACAACACCATGTCTACCAGAATTGACATGACAAAGTAGTAACAGAGGTATACTTTAAAGCCTAGGATTGCTAGGAGCCAATTGCTAAAATATATGCTAAAAGAAGTAAGAAAGCATTTAGATCCTATGTCTGGGAGCTGCCCATATTATTATAAGGATCTACACTTCTATATCAAGTATGTTGCCTATGCCCTGTGTAGAGTGCTGGGGATAGATGGTGACACAGAAAAGATTGATGCAGGGATTTTGATGATGGTGTTGGACCTACAAGAGGTCCACTCCAATACTAGTTACGATTATATTCAACACATCATAGATGAAATGCATGAGGGCTTCATTGCAACACAGAAGAGGATGAAGAACCCAAAGGAGAAGGAGCCCAAGTTTTTACATTACTCTATTCTTATGCATCTCCTATTGCATTTCAATTTTGTTATCATGGATGTTAATAATCTTGTCCCTCAAAGATTCTACCAAGCAGGACCAAATCCTATCCAATTTTTGGTGAGGGTTTGGAATTACACTTCTAGGGAATGTGATTATTGTGCCTTTCAAAATTGGATTGTGTATCCAATAATATAGAGTTTGGGGACCAGCAGAACAAGAATCCCATTAAAAGTTATACAACTGCTTAGGCCATGTGAGTATACAGATAGCTAGGGTGGAAAGCGTAAATGGGGTGACTTCTTTTTGGAAGAAAATTACACAGTCATCAGGGTATATGGGTGTATTCACCCACCTCATCTATTACCATATTATGTACCGGCAAGGGTGGTGGCAATGGAATTTATATGGCAGCTATTGTTGATATACAATGAGAATTTTGCGCCACATAAGAAGGGGACTTTGACCCCTAGGAAGTTTAAGATTTCTAACTTCACAATTGGCAAGGGTGCCATTGATGCAGTAGGTCAATGGTTGGAAGGATACAGGATGGGGGCAGCCCCTTATAGATACATTGACCCAGAAGGTTTTATGGTAGGGGTAAGGAGGTTGTATACTCCTACAATCCCTAATACTAATGTCCATTGTGAGTGTATAGAAGAAGATGCAACAAGGAATCTCTTGGATGAAGATGATATTCATACAAGAAGATTGAGGATACAAGAGTTGTTAAAACTTGAGACACAAATAAAGAGAAATGGGTTGGCTTTTGGGGATTTTTACCCTGATCTCCCATAGTTTGATAGGATTAAAGCCATGATAGACAATTATTATGTGCTTATAGAACAACTAGATATAGTTCTTGACAAGAAAGGTGCTTAGACACCTTATCATTAAGAATGTGAATACAATAGTAGTAGTGACAGTGATTATGCACGTCCTACTATGTATGCTCCACCACAACAATATATTGCTGAAACACCACAGTTGTAGGGAACAGAGGGTCACATTATGGATTTGACAGTTGCTACCCAACCAGATGATATAGAAGAACGTACTGCAAAGAGGCAGAAATTAGAGATAGGTCAGCCTTCAACTGAAGGGAAGAATAAGAAGAAAGATAAGGCTAAGGCCTTAGTACCTAGCAATAGGTTATATGATCATAACCTAAGGAAGGCAATTAGGGAAGGTAAGAAACAACAGCCTGATTTAGATGATGAGGTTGAGATGCCCCTTAAGGCCTATATTGATGAGAGATTGATTCATTAACAAGAATTTTTAAATGATAATAATTTTGTAAAAACTGAGGAGTTTAAAGACTTCCTGAGATGGTACACGAAAGAAAAAATAAGAGAAAAGATGACAGTTGATGATCAAGAGACCATAACTAATGAGGCATTAATGGCTTTGCAAAATTATGATCCTAAAAATGAGGATATTTCACCAGAGGATGCCAGGAAATTAGTATTGGGAAGTGGAATACTATTGGCTGAAGGTTGGGATTTAGCATCTGCCTTCATTATTGATCAAATAAGGAAATATCCAGATCTCAAGATGGCTAGTGAAGTTCAAATAGGCGATGTAATAAAAGGATTTGGGTATAGCCTAAAGTCTCAGGCCTTTGTAATGTGGAACCTGTGCCCAAAAGACTAAAAACCCCAAGTGGTGAATATTCAGGAGAATATGGTGGCAAATTAGATGGTATGGACAATGCAAAATACAGGGGATTTGGAGATATCCCAAATCATGAAACATTGGGCTCACTTGAATGAATACAAAACTAAGCAATTATCTGAAAGGTGCAACACATTGGTGAAAGAGACTAGTGCATTGGCAAAAGATAGAGAAATGTGCCAAGTGCAACTTTATAAGAGGGATCAGATGATAAAGAAATTGATGGAAGAATTGGAAACAAATCCTAAGCTGATGTATGTACCTGTGCAACCACAGCCCCTGCAAATTGAAGACAAAGCAAATTCTGAAGAGGTGGTTGAGGAAAAGGCTGAGGAAGAGAAAGGAAATGAGGTTTCTTTAAGAGCATTGAAAGGTGTGCTGCAACATAGAATTGATATCTTAAAAGATAAAGCTGATGTTACACTCAATACTTATAAAAAATTGCTAGCTTTACACACCAAGGTAATGGGGTATTTGGCTATCCTCAACCCCTATTTTACTAAGTGGTCTACTAGGGTACATTTATTTGAGAAGCTAGCATCATTGCAATCCCTGAGATCAGATTTTCCAGAAATAGTGACTGAAGTTGAAGATGAGATCAAAAGAGTTAATCTTGCTCTCTCATTCTTTAAGGGAAAATTGAACCAAATTGAGGTAAAGTTAAGCCTCTTTTTTGATGATTTTAACAGATTCATACCTTCCTTAAGAGGAGATGGTGATCAAGTGAAGGCCTTAGATGCCTGGAGGGGTGAGTTTGACAGCAAAATGCCTAGTATTGAGGCATTTATTTCAGGAACTAATATTGATGTAGAAGGGTTCAATAAGATATTGGATGAAGCTTTCAAAGCAGAAACTGACATCAATAAGTTTCTATTAGATATCAAGAATATCACTGATGTGAGATGGGATAGGCAAAAGGTCCAAATACAGAGTAATCAGGACTTCACGTGGCCATCAGATGATGAAGTGAAAGCATGGGAGGTGATGACTACACCCAAGATAAAGAAGCCAGTAGCAAAAGAATAAATTTAGGATGATGAGTAGGGATGACTACTTGGTACCTCACCATTGAAGATAAAGAGGACATTTATTGAAAAAGGAGAATTTAGGTAAATCTGACAGCATGGTCATCTAGACTTGACATAACTACTACCATCTACTATGTACACTATCAGATTCAAGTCGCTAGATTGGGAGAAGAACAAATAATATCTATTTTTATCTTTTTGACTGGGTCATTCTACCGCTTCTTCTCTCTCTCTTTCTTTTTGTCTCTTCTATAGTTTTAGGGTTAGGTTTTCTAAGACTATTTGAAGCTTGTAGTATCCTTTTGAAAAGGATTTCAAGATGGTTGAAGACCTATATATATACAAGAGAGTTGTATTTTCAAAAGGAGGATGAAAATTAATGTAAAGAATCAGTCTTTCTAAATCTGTGCCTGTGTTCTTTCAAGCTTCAAAGCTTTTTATTATGTATGAAATAAGGATTACATCAATAAAATACAGTGCAATTTTACTCTTCTTTATTGTTGTCTCTTTATTTCCTGTGTATGCTTTTTTATGATTAAGATTGTAAGGCAGTCTGAAGCATTTTGGTTACAAGGTGACTATCTAATTATTTGCAAGTTTGGTTCATGTAAAGAACTAAGTTTTGTGAGTAGTTTCAGGAAGCATGTCAGTATTTAAGGATTTGATACAGTATTTTAGAGGTAATCAGATAATTTGTAAGGAAACTTATCCTAATTGCATGTAGGTTGTAAGGCAGCTTACAATGTTTTGTTTATGTGAAACTTCAAGTTTTTGACTCTGTAACCCAAAGGATTGGCACTGATCTAGACCTGGGTCTGATAATCTATCATCATCTAAGTTTTCAAAACATTCAAAACTATTCTAAACACACTTGTTACTAAAATATATGAGCTGAACTCATCAAGGACTTATGTCAGCAGGACAGTGTCCACTTTATCGATTCTTTAGAGAGTGAATCATTAGGTTATCCCTCCTAAGGACAAAAGGAAGAAGGATGCAAATCCTTGAGTCATTGGTGTATGTTCTCAAAACTATATCCTGGCTTATAGTACTCTATTTTAAGTTAGTCATTGAAATCTCTAAATTGTTCTATAAGTTGTTACAGTGAGATTTTTGGTTCATACCCAGTGAATGAAACAATCCACCAAATATACAGATTGAGATATCAGTAATTTTTAAAAGGTAAAACCTGCCTGAGTCTGTGGAGCTCAAAAATGAAGAAGGATATTATCCAATCCTTAGAAATTAGTCTTTCTCTTGCCTAAAAGAGGCTACAACTAAGTATACAAGGTATACTGTCATCATTAGGTAAGTTTTGCAAGAAAAAGAGCTAACAAATTGGCGACTCCGCTGGGGAGTCTAAGAGAATTCAAAAGTTTGTTAAGAATCTACAGAATATCTCTTACCCAGGTGATTCAGATATCTAGCACTTAATAATTTTAAACTTATTTTCAAGCTATATTTGTGGTTACTAGTAAGGTACCCTCTTGATAAGTATTCATCCCAAGTTTCTTGGGTGGCGACTCTTAAAGGAACATCTCTGTGATTAGTGAAAAAGAAATAAATGAATTACAGAATGAATACTAGGTCAAGAGTAAGAACTGACGTAGAAAGGGTATTGCATGAAGGAATCCCATCAACCTCAAGATTTGGAGTCTCTTGGAGGAAAATAGGAAATCAAGTTGATATGGATGAAACTCCTTTAAATGGTGAAGAGGTAAATATCAGGAATGATAGGAATACTATTTAGCACTCTCATGATGGAAATACTTCAGGTTATGAGGAGGCTGCTGAAAGAGTATTAGACACACCCACACTCACTTCTACTTCAAATGAGAGAGAAGAGATTACTACACCTATTTTAGATTCAGAAGATGCCCCTTCTGATATGCTGGCCAATGAAGAGAAGTTTATTTTGAAGCAGCTTGCCCCAGTTCAACAAATGAAAAAGGAAAGAGAAATAAGAAAGAAAAAGAATGATCATAAGGATCTTGATAACAATAGAAAAAGACTTCCAAAACACCAAAATATGAAATAAATAGAGAAGTCCCAGAAAAACAAAGAAATACCATCCACTCATGAAGCTTCTATTTTACAAATAAATAAGGGAAAACAAAAGATGGGTGAACATAGAGATCAAGAACCTAAATTTCAGAAGCCTATGGTTGAACAAATGTCCAAGTTAGAAATTGATTTATAAAAATTGAGAAT
>MU227846.1:1173308-1192165 GCA_018584345.1 Thuja plicata
TGATAGATTGAAAATGTACAAACATGCTATTTGGGATCAACTTGAAATGTTTGATGCTTTTAATATAAATTGGATAGAAAGGTCAAAAAATATTATGGCTGATTTTCTAGCAAATGTGGCTATGAAAGATGATGATTTGACCTTACATGGAGTATCAATACTTGAAGTAAAACAAGACCAGTTGTTCCAGACAACATATACAACTAGCAGGTGTTTCAGGATGATCACAATATTTTAAGGTTCATGCAATGTTTAGATCACTATGAGAACCAAAGTATTGATTGTGGTTCCTTATTAGAACATGATGATGGAAAGGATTATATATTTGGAAATGAAGTTGTCCACTTAAGTTCTAATCAGATTCCTAGGGGTTTGGTTGAACTCAAGGCATTGTTTATAACTCAGCAAAATGATACATCCAAGTTAAGCAATGCCAATGTTGAGGATCTAGAAGAAATAAATTTAGGATCTGAAAATAATCCTCAAACAGTATATATTGGAAAAGGTTTGGATTCTCATGTAAGAATAAACTTGATTAAGCTATTGAGAAAATACAAACATGTCTTTGCTTGGTCATATGATGACTTGAAAGCACACGGAGAAGACCTTTTCCAACATGAAATTCCTTTGAAGTCTGATGTCAAGCCATTCAGGCAGAAACAAAGACCTATTAATCCCTTGTTGGCTCCCAAGATGCAACAAGAGTTGATGAAAGTCAAAGATGTTGGGATAATCTAGCCTATAAGACATTCAACATGGGTATCAAACCTAGTGCCACTTAGGAAGAAAAATGGTGACATCAGGCTATGTGTTGATTTCAGGAACCTCAATATTGCTTCATTGAAAGATAATTATTCACTGCCACATATGGAAGCAATGTTGCATAAGGTTACTGGTTGTGAATTGTTGTCCATGATGGATGATTTTTCAGGTTACAACCAGTTTTAGTTAAAGAAATAGAGCAGTATAAAATTGCATTTACTACTCCTTAGGGAACATATGTTTATATCAGAATGCCTTTCAGATTAATAAATGCAGGAGCAGCTTTTCAAAGGGCCATGGATGTTTCTTTCAAAGATTTTATAGATCTATTCATGGTCATTTATCAGGATGACTTGACTGCATATTCCAAGAGGGCTTTGGATCATTGTGACCACCTAGGTAAAAATTTTAACAAAGCTTTGGAATATGGTGTTTCATTGAACCCTAAGAAGTGTCATTTTGCGGTCAAAGAGGGGAAGTTGTTGGGACATATAGTGTCCAAAGAATGGATAAGGATAGACCCTTAGAGAGTGGAGGCAATTCAAAGAGTAATTGCTCCAATAAATTTAAAAGGTGTTCAGTCCTTTTTAGGGAAGATAAATTTTGTCAGAAGATTTGTAGTCAATTTTGCAGAAATTGTTAAGCCCATTGTGAAATTGTTGAAAAAAGATACTAAGTTTGTTTGGAATGAGGAAGCTTAGCAAGCATTTGAAAGAATTAAAGAGGCAGTACAATAGGCCCTAGTTTTAAAATCTCCAGATTACACTAGGCCTTTCTCTTTATTTTCATTTGCCTCTTTTCATACTATTGCTGCAATATTACTCCAAAAGGATGAACAAGGATTTGAACATCCTATAGCCTTTTATAGTAGATCCTTGCAGGCTGCAGAACTTAATTATGAAATAATGGAAAAGAAGGCCTATGCATTGGTTAAGGCTGTAAAATATTTTAGACCATACTTGGTTTGTGCTAAGGTGTAGGCCTATGTTCCACATTCAGTAGTGAAAGATATCCTTACACAGTCAGAGGTTACTGGTAAGAGATGTAAATGGATTACAAGAATACAAGAGTTCAATCTTGAGATCAGTATTACCAAACTAATAAGAGGACAAGGTCTGGCAAAACTTATGATAGAAGAAAATATAGATTTAGTGCACCTAAACCAGACAGAGGCACATGACCAAGCTATTACCAGTATAGAAAGGAAACCATATTATGCTAATATTGTTTTCTTCCTCAAAAATGCTAGGTGCCCTGATCATTTATCTGAAAATCAAAAGAGAAGTCTGAAGTTACAAACTCAAAGGTATATTCTGATTCAGGGAGATTTGTTTTGGAAAGATAAGAATGGTATACTATTGTTGTGCCTTGACAATTTCTAGGCTAAGAGGGTTTTAGCTGAGATGCATGAAGGAGAATGTGGAGGTCATTTTTTTGCTAGGACCACCGCCCATAAGATTTTGAGGTCAAGATATTATTGGCCTACCTTGTTCAAAGACACATATGTTCATGTCTGAAAATGTCAACCATGTCAGAGGTTTTCCAACAAATTAAAATTTGCAGGAACTCTGTGGCTGAATCCAGTGAGTACTGAGGCTCCTTTTGCTATGTGGGGGATTGATTTTATCGGTGAATTTTAAGAGAAATCTAGTGTAGGACATAGATGAATACTGGTGGCCACTGATTACTTTACTAAATGGACTGAGGCTATCCCTACCAGGAGAGCAACAAGCAAGGTGGTTACTGAGTTTCTCATGGATAACATCTTAACCAGGTTTGGTGTGCCTAGTAAATTAGTGATGGATAATGTTATGAGTTTTAGATCAGAAGAAATGACAAGCTTCTATGAAAGGTATGGGATCACAATATCATATTCATCCCCATATCACCCACAAGCTAATGGACAAGCTGAGTCTAGCAACAAAAGCATATTGAAGATACTAAAAAGGACTCTAGAACAAAATAAGAAAACATGGCATATAAAGTTGAGATTAGCCCTTTGGGTTGATAGAATCACAACCAAGAAGTCAATTGGTAAATCCCCTTTTGAATTGGTATATGGTTTTCCAACAAGGTTGCCAGTGAATAATTTATTACCTATTTACCAGGTTATACAAGAAGAACACTTAGATATCTTTGACCCAATGCAAGATAGAATGATATAGTTGATAGAATTGGATGAAACCAGAAGAAATAGTCAGAGGGAGAACATAGGGTTACAGTATAAAATGAAATAATTGTTTGACAAGAGGGCTACTAACAGAAATTTTTAGGCTGGTGACTTAGTTCTCCAATGGAATGCAAGGGTAGAAGACAGAGGTAAGCATAAGAAATTTGAGTCTTTATGGTTAGGGCCTTATATAATCTCAGAACAGTATGGAAAAGACTCATATTTGTTGAAAGATATGGAGGGAGGAGGTTTTGAGTTTCCTGTGCATGGGCAATTTTTGAAACCTTTCTTCAAGTGAAAATCATTGCAGTGCATGAGTAAATATGTATTATATGTTTAGTCTTTTCCCTGTTTGTAAGTTCTGTAAGTATTCCCCTTTTTTTCTCAGTATGTTCTGCTCCTTTTTGTGATGGTCTGCAACTAGAGTTTCTTTAGTTCTTTGTCATAAACCTTGTTTAGCCAATCCTCATCAGAGCCACTGTTGGTTATATTCCAGGTTTTGCCTTCTTTCTCAAGGTTTTGTGCTTTTCCCTCTCCAAGTTTTTATGTTTTCAAGCCTAAAACCTATGAAAATATTCAAAAGTCTTAAACCCTAGCTTGTTCAGTGTTCAAATTTGAAGAAAAACCCTAAGGAGTTGCCCCCTTATGTTTCTCAGTTACTTTTTGCCTCACTTAAGTCATGAGTTCTCTTCTAATCGCTTAGTCGCATAACTTAAAACAACATATTCCTTTTTATCCTCGACTCTGCAATTAGCTTTTGTCGCATTGTCTCATGTAGTATAGGAAAATTCCCTATTCTTTCCCAAACTTTACGATTTGCTCTGTGTCGCGTAATTGCTGAATCATTTGAATAGAGCAGTAATATGTCAAGGGGCCCACAGACAGGTCGGGAGGACGCAAGATGTTTTCCATAGTTAAGAAAATATCATGAGACACTGTGATTTCCTTTTGTCGCATAATCACTAAATGAGCCTAATATTAAGTATAATGCAAAGCTTTTAGTCGCGTAGTCTCCAGAAAAGAGGCCGGTTAAGTTGAAACTTTTGAGACTTCGTGACTAACCTTTTACGGTTTGGGATAAAGCACAGTTGGGCTGTCGCTAGATAACTCTGATTTCAAATCAAAAGAACACATCTGTCAAGAGATGAATGGATTTCAGAATGATTGCTTCAAGGTATAAGTGTATTCAGTGACTATGAGACTACTTAAGGGTAACTGTTAGTCACAGGGTCTTGTGATATTTTAAAGGTATAATAAGTTACTTGGTGATTAAGCGATAGACGTCAAATGAAATCATTGAGAGATCCTACGGTAGTCACCAAGTCGGAGAACAAAAAATCATAAGGAGAAAAGTCCTTGCAACTCAGTGGCTAAGGGTATGTTGCGAGGTCGCAAGATGATTTTAAGGGAAAGATGCTTTGTCGCGATGTCTAATGAAGTTTTAGGCATTCAGCAATCAGGCGACTAAGGTTTGTCGCGCAGTCTGGCAGAAGAAAGTTAACATTTGGAGACTAAGAAATAACTGCGGAAGCTAACACTAATTGTTCATCACATAGTCTGAGAAAAGAATGTGGGTTAGTGATAACCACTAGCGACTTTGATTCCCTTGTGTCACGTGGTCACCAAATGTTGACTCTAGTTAGTAAAGGTAAGGAAGTTGCATAGTCACCATGTCTCTGGATAAATCACAGGTTAAGGATTGGGATCAGAGACAGACAAAATGAGTGTAGTCGCCTTGTTGCTTAATGCTAATTTCTGTAAAAAGGCACCAGTATTAAATATGTCAGTATGAATTATTCGGCGGCCAATCAGATTTTCAGATTTTGATTACTGTGCAGAAAAAGCGTAGCTGAGATGTATGACAGAGGGCCAATCCCAGGGTGACATGTCATCTTGTTTGAATTTTATAAGGTTCTACCGAGGATTCAGTTTTACAAATTTGATTTTCATGTCACACTCAGGAAACTACGGCTAGGTTTTCAATTAAGTTCACAGTATGTGGAATTAAAGACAAAATTGATGTTCTGAGAATCATGAGCTATGTAATTTGAACAGTTACTATAAGGAGTTGATGGCCTGTTCATTCACATTCACCTTTCTTTCAGAGTTTCTAAACTTAAAGAGTTCAGTTGCCAAAATACAGTAAAATTCAAAGATTTGCAGAGTTTTCTGTGATTTAAAAGTTCATTGTTTCCAGAATTGTGCATAGAACAGTGATAGATTTGTTTCAATACCGGTAAATAAAAGGGAATTCAAACACTGAAAACATGAGCAGAGCAGTGAGTGTAGCCTCGACCAGTGGAGAAAGTGAGAGGGTGGAAGACAAGGAAAAGGGAAAAGTGAATTATTCAGATGAATTCCCCCATCTCCTTCCTAGTTTGACACAGAATAAAAAGGTTAATGCAAATGTGCTCATTGATGAATATAGAGATGTTCGAGATGTTGTTACTCTAGGAACAACAAGTTTTTCTCTCTTCAATTATTTTTTAAAAAATTTTGACAAGGCCATCCCAGTATCAAACCCTTGGATCTGTGATTCAGCCAGGTTAATTATTCTTGATGTCTTTCTGGATGTAGACTTGTTCTTAGACCTGGCCAATCATTATGATGTTTTATCTAAGACCATCAAGAGGGATGATGGCACTGCTTTATTAATACTGAACAAAAATTTGTTCGTGCAAGCCTTCGGCTTATACAACACCATGTCTACCAGAATTGATATGAAAAAGCAGCAACAGAGGTATACTTTGAAGCCTGGGATTGCTAGGAGCCAATTTCTGAAACATGTGCTAAAGGAAGTAAGAAAGTATTTAGATCCTATGTCTAGGAGATACCCATATTATTATAAGGATCTCCACTTCTATATCAAGTATGTTTCCTATGCCCTGTGTAGAGTGCTGGGGATAGATGGTGACACAGAAAAGATTGATGCAGGGATTTTGATGATGGTGTTGGACCTACAAGAGGTCCACTCCAATACTAGTTATGATTATATTCAGCACATCATAGATGAAATGCATGAGGGCTTCATTGCAACATAGAAGAGGATGAAGAACCCAAAGGAGAAGGATCCCAAGTTTTTACATTACTCCATTCTTATGCATCTCCTATTGCATTTCAATTTTGTTATCATGGATGTTAATAATCTAGTCCCTCAAAGATTCTATCAAGAAGGACCAAATCCTATCCAATTTTGGGTGAGGGTTTGGAATTACACTTCTAGGGAATGTGATTATTGTGCCTTTCAAAATTGGATTGTGTATCCAATAGTACAGAGTTTGGGGACCAGCAGAACAAGAATCCCATTAAAATTTATACAACTACTTAGGCCATGTGAGTATACAGATAGCTGGGGTGGAAAGCATAATTGGGGTGAATTCTTTTTGGAAGAAAATTACACAGTCATCAGGGTATATGGGTGTATTCACCCACCTCATCTATTACCATATTATGTACCGGCAAGGATGGCGGCAATGGAATTTATATGGAAGGTATTGTTGATAGACAATGAGCATTTTGCACCACATAAGAAGGGGACTTTGACCCCTAGGCAGTTTAAGATTTCTAACTTCACAATTGGCAAGGGTGCCATTGATGCAGTATTTCAATGGTTGGAAGGATACAGGATGGGGGCAGCCCCTTATAGATACATCGACCCAGAAGGTTTGATGGCAGGGGTAAGGAGGTTGTATACTCCTACAATCCCTACTACTAATGTCCATTGTGAGTGTATAGAAGAAGATGCAACAAGGAATCTCTTGGATAAAGATGATATTCATACAAGAAGATTGAGGATACAAGAGTTGTTAAAACTTGGGACACAAATAAAGAGAAATGGGTTGGCTTTTAAGAGTTTTTACCCTGATCTCCCATATTTTGACAGGATTAAAGCCATGATAGACAATTATTATGTGCTTATATAATAACTGGATACAGTTCTTGACAAGAAAGGTGCTCAGACACCTGATCATTCAGAATCTGAATACAATAGTAGTAGTGATAGTGATTATGCACGTCCTACTATGTATGCTCCACCATAGAAAGATATTTCCTAAACATAACAGTTGCAGGGAGCAGAGGGTCACATTGTGGATTTGAAAGTTGCTACCCAACTAGATGATATAGAAGAACCTACTACAAAGAGGCAGAAATTAGAGATAGGTCAACCTTCAACTGAAGGGTAGAATAAGAAGAAAGATAAGGCTAAGGCCTTAGTACCTGGAAATAGGTTATATGATCATAACCTAAGGAAGGCAATTAGGAAAGGTAAGAAACAACAGCCTGATTTAGATGATGAGGTTGAGATGCCCCTTAAGGCCTATTTTGATGACAGATTGATTCATCAACAAGAATTTTTAAATGATGATAATTTTGCAAAATTTGAGGAGTTTAAAGACTTCCTGAGATGGTACAAGAAAGAAAAAATAAGAGCAAAGCTGACAGTTGATGATCAAGAGACCATAACTAATGAGGCATTAATGGCTTTGTAAAATTATGATCCTGAAAAATGAGGATATTTCAACAGAGGATGCCAGGAAATTAGTATTGGGAAGTGGAATACTATTGGCTGAGGGTTGGGATTTAGCATCCGCCTTCATTATTGATCAAATAAGGAAAAAACCAGATCTCAAGATGGCTAGTGAAGTTCAAATAGGCGATGTAATAAAAGGATTTGGGTATTGCCTAAAGTCTCACACCTTTGCAATGTGGAGCCTGTGCCCAAAAGACTAAAAACCCCAAGTGGTGAATATTTAGGAGAATATGGTGGGCAATCAGATGGTATGGACAATGCAAAATACAGGGGATTTGGAGATATCCAAAATCATGAAACATTGGGCTCACTTGAATGAAGAAAAAACTAATAAATTGTCTAAAAGGTGTAGCACATTGGTGGAAGAGACTAGTGCATTGGCAAAAGATAGAGAAATGTGCCGAGTGCAACTGTATCAAAGGGATCAGATGATAAAGAAATTGATGGAAGAATTGAAAACAAATCCTGAGGTGATGTATGTACTTGTGAAACCACAGCCCCTGCAAATTGAAGACAAAGTAAAGTCTAAAGAGGTGGTTGAGGAAAAGGCTGAGGAAGAGAAATGAAATGAGGTTGCTTTAAGAGCATTGAAAGGTGTGCTACAACATAGAATTGATATCTTAAAAGATAAAGTTGATGTTATACTCAATACTTATAACAAATATTCAACTTTGCACACCAAGGTAATGGGGTATTTGGCTATCCTCAACCCCTATTTTACTAAGTGGTCTACTAAGGTGCAGTTATTTGAGAAGCTAGCATCATTGCAATCCCTGAGATCAGATTTTGCTAGAAATAGTGACTGAAGTTGAAGATGAGATCAAAAGAGTTAATATTGCTCTCTCATTCTTTAAGGGAAAATTGAACCAAATTGAGGTAAAGTTAAGCCTCTTTTCTAATGATTTTAATAGATTCATACCTTCCTTAAGAGGAGATGATGATCAAGTGAAGGCATTAGATGCCTGGAGGGGTGAGTTTGATAGCAAAATGTGTAGTAGTGAGGCATTTATTTCAGGAACTGATATTGGTTTAGAAGGGTTCAATAAGATATTGGACAAAGCTTTCAAAGCAGAAACTGACATCAGTAAGTTTCTAGTAGATATCAAGAATATCACTGATGCGAGATGGGACAGGAAAAAGGTCCAAATATAGAGTACTCAGGACTTCAAGTGGCCATCAGATGATGAAGTGAAAGCATGGGAGGTGATGACTATGCCCAAGAGAAAGAAGCCAGCAGTAGAAGAAGAAGTTTTGGACGATGAGTAGGGATGACTACTTGGTACCTCACCATTGAAGATAAAGAGGACAGTTATTGCAAAAGGAAAATGTAGGTAAATCTGAAAGCACGGTCATCCAAACTCAACATAACTGCTGCCATCTACTATGTACACTATCAGATTTAGGTTGCTAGATCGAGAGAAGAATAAAGAATATCTTTTTTTATCTTTTTGACTGGGTCATTCTACCGCTTCTTCTCTCTCTTTCTTTTTGTCTCTTCTATAGTTTTAGGGTTAGGTTTTCTAAGACCATTCAAAGCTTGTAGCATCCTTTTGAAAAGGATTTCAAGATGGTTGAAGACCTATATATATATATAAGAGAGTTGTACTTTCAAAAGGAGGATGAAAATTAATGTAAAGAATCAGTCTTTCTAAATCTGTGCCTATGTTCTTTCAAGCTTCAAAGCTTTTTCTTATGTATGAAAAAAGGATTACATCAATAAAATACAGTGCAATTTTACTCTTCTTTATTGTTGTCTCTTAATTTCCTGTGTATGCTTTTTTATGATTAAGATTGTAAGGCATTCTGAAGCATTTTGGTTACAAGGTGACTATCTAATTACTTGCAAGTTTGTTTCATGTAAAGAACTAAGTTTTGTGAGTAGTTTCAGGAAGCATGTCAGTATTTAAGGATTTGATACAGTATTTTAGAGGTAATCAGATAATTTGTAAGGCAACTTATCCTAATTTCATGTAGGTTGTAAGGCAGCTTACACTGTTTTGTTTATGTGAAACTTCAAGTTTTTGACTCTGTAACCCAAAGGATTGGCACTGATCTAGACCTGGGTCTGATAATCTATCATCATCTAAGTTTTAAAAAAATTCAAAACTATTCTAAACACACTTGTTACTAAAATATATGAGCTAAACTCATCAAGGACTTATGTCAGCAGGACAGTGTCCACTTTATCTATTCTTTAGAGAGTGAATCATTAGGTTATCCGTCCTAAGGACAAAAGGAAGAAGGATGCTAATCTTTGACTCATTGGTGTGTGTTATCAAAACCATAGCCTGGCTTATAGTATCTATTTTAAGTTAGTCATTGGAATCTCTAAATTGTTTTATAAGTTCTTACAGTGAGGTTTTTGGTTCATACCCAGTGAATGAAACAATCCACCGAATATACAGACTGAGATATCAGTAATTTTTAAAAGGTAAAACCTGCCTGAGTCTGTGGAGCTCAAAAATGAAGAAGGATATTATCCAATCCTTAGAAATTAGTATTTCTCTTTCCTAAAAGAGGTTGCAACTGAGTATACAAGGTATACTGTCATCATTAGGTAAGTGTTGCAAGAAGAAGAGCTAACATAAGGTTTTTTGTAAGTTTGTGGAAGTAATTCTATATAGTTAAACAGTTGAAGAAGAACAAAGATTGTGGAAGAAAGTTGATTACGAATTACAAAAGGATTTGAAGGCATCAAAAGTAAAGGAATCAATTGAAATTGAGCTAAGGAAGAATATATATTATGGTAATGTATTTCAAAGATTAAAAGGATTTGATCGTGTAAGGTAGTGAAGTTTTCATTGATCATTTTATCTATTTCTTTCTAATAATTGTAACAGTAAAATCCCCTAACAGGGTAGATAATAATATATATTTATTATATATCCTATAACAAGGTGACACATTAGCTTGTGTTTAAATTCTTATAACAATGTTATTTTGAATAGGGAAAATATCCTAATAGGTCTTAGGAAAATCCCTTAACAGTGTAACACCTAACAGTGGTTTTTTACAAATGTTTAACAAGGTAAGCTCCTCACATGGCATATTCCAGAAGAGTAAAAATTTTGTGGGTATCATCTCACACCATGGTTTTTTCCTACTTGAGTTTCTACGTGATAATTATGGTGCTTACAGTGTGTGATGGATTACTTTTGGATGTATGCATTGAAATTTTACTTATGTTAGTTGCTGCTGTATGTTTTGGTGAATAAAGTTTAAATAAGATGAATTGGTGAGAGTGTGTGGTTACTAATTCACCCCTCCCCTCTTATTAATTAGACTTATATTAACAATTAATATCAAAGCATAGGTCCCTTGGTTGTGAAGGATTGACATATTTGTGATAAAGTCCAAAGATGTATAAGAAGGAAGCACCTAATTTCTCTAAGGAAAAATTCTCTACATGGGTAAGTAGGATGAAATTGAATTTTCTTGGCATTGGAGAACAAGAATTGGATCATCTTACAATGAAGTATATTTAACCTACTGACACTTTAACTCCTGATGAAATAAAAATAAAAATGGAACACAATTCTGTTATGATAGAAATTGCAAGTGCTTTAGATGATGCTGAGTTGATAGATATCAAGTAAATGAATAACGCTAAAGATATTTGGGATAATTTGGAAACAACCCATGGTGGTGATTCTCATGTCTAGAAAGATAAAGTATACAATCTTAGAGGGAAGAATGATGAAATGAGAATGCGGGAAGGAGAAAATATTGGTGAATACAAAAAAAAAATTAAGGAGGTTGTCTCTTCTATCAAAGGAGTTGGTGGTCAACTTGATGATGATGATGATGATGATGATGTGGTGAGTAAAATATTGAGAACCCTTACACCACAGTATTCTATTAGAGTCTCTCCTATACAAGAACCAAGATCTATCAGTCCTACTAATGTGGCTCTATAATCTTTGATTGGAAAACTTACTACTTTTGAGTTGAGTAATTTTGATAATAGTATGCCTAGATTAGAGTCTCCTTTCAAGGCCTCATAACCATTGGTTCATCAAGGAAAGGAAGGGAAGTTGCTAACATTTTTGAAGGGAAACATGATTATGATTGTATCTTATAAGAGAACAAGAATAGTTGGAAGAACCTACTAGGAAGGATATTATGTAGAGGAAAATGAAAGTATCAAGGTAAACTACCTTTAAAATGTTTCTCTTGTCACAACATTAGTCATATTGCAACGAGATGTCCTGACAATGATAGGAAGGATAAGTTCAAGAAATTCTGAATATTCAAAGACAAGAGTAAGAAAGTATGCTACCTAGTAGAAGGAGTGACTGATGAAGAATAATATGTAAGAGATGATGAGGAAGAGATATTATTTTTTGCAGTCAAAGAAGATCCCTCAACTGGTGAAGATGGAGATAGTGAAGAGAAGACATTGATTTTAAGCATGAATTACAATGGTTATTGGATAATAGACAATGGGTGTACACATCACATGACCAATGATAAAGGAAAATTTATTTCAATGGAAGAATGTGACCGTGGTGTAGTATGATTTGGTAATGGTTCACCATGTGTAGTAAGAACTAGAGGTTTTATAGTATTTAATGATACTACCAATTGTGATGATGTTTATTAGGGTGACAGATTAAAGTATAACTTGTTAAGTGTTTCTCAGTTGAAGAAAAAAGGCTTCAGGTTGGTATTCAATAATGGTGTACATGCAAGATCTTAGGAACATCTGGAGAGTTGATTTCTACTGCAACATAGACTAGAGGTAATTTATTTTGATTGAACTCTACTAATAAACATTGTTTGATTGCTAAAGTTGAAGAGAGTTGGCTATGTCATAAGAGATTTTGTCATGTTAATTTTGACAATATAATAAAGTTCAGCAAGAATATGTATTAGAGGTCTAGCTACATTAACTAAGCCTAAAAATGTTATGTGTAAAGAGTGTCAGTTGCGAAAGCTAACCAACTCTAGCTTTATAAGTAAGGTCTATTCATGTCAGAACATTCTTGGCCTTATTCACACTAACTTGTGTGGTCTGATGAGAACAAAGATCTATTATGGAGATAATTAGTTGATCCTTTTTCTTGATGACTACCCAATAATGATGTCTCTTATGTTTTTAAAAGATAAATTTGATTCATTCTATATGTTCAATATGTATAAGGCAAGAGTTGAGAAAGAAACAAGTAAATTACTTAAATGTTCTAGATCTGATAGAGGAGGTTATTTTACTTCACATGAGTTTACAACATTCTATGAAGAACATGGAATCCAAAGACAATAATCAGTGCCAAGAGAACCTCAACAAAATTGTATTGCTGAGATAAGGAAAAGATCCATAATTGATTGTGCAAGAACACTGTTGATACAAAAGGAAGTGACTCAAAATTTCTAGAGAGAAGTTTTAAGTACTGTTGTTTATACTCTGACTAGGGTACAACTTAAGAAAGGTACAAGTAAAACACCTTATGAGCAATGGTATGGTCATACTCATAGTGTCAATTACTTTAAAATTTTTGGAAGCAAATATTACATAAAGAAGGATGATCAAAATGGTAAATTTCATTCTAAAAGTGATGAAGGAATATTTCTTGGCTATTATACTAGAAGCAAAGCCTATAAGTGTTTAATCAAGCATTATAAAAGGATGATTGAAAGTACCAATGCTAGAATTGATGAATTTTCTTAAAATAGTGAGGAAGATAAAAAGAAGGAACTGAAAGATTATGACAAGTTTGTTTATGTTCAACCGGTGGAGTAAAAAATAATACCACATATGATTGAAGTCTTGAATAGAGCACAACCGATGAATAATGATGAAGATAACCAAAAGACATAATCGATACTCCCAAGGTATGTGAAACTCAATCATGTACAATATTAGATTATCGGTGACAAAAAATTTGGTATAATGACAAGGAGAAAGGAAAGATAAAACACTTGTTTGATATTTGAACTTGAACCTAAAATTGTGAAAGATGCTAAATGGGTAAGATGATTTGATTATGGCCATGAAAGAAGAATTAGAAAAATAAGAAAAGAATAACACTTCAAATTTAGTACCAAGGCCTACTGACAAGAATTTTATAGGTACTAAATAAATTTTCAGGAATAAGCTAGATGAGAAAGGAGAAGTAATTAGAAACAAGTCAGGACTAGTTTGCAAGGGTTACGCACAAGAAGGACTAGACTATGGAGAAAATTTTGCACATGTTGCAAGACTTGAAAGGTGTAAGGATATTATTATTATATGCTACTTATAAAGGACTTAAGGTATATAAAATGGATGTAAAATCTTCTTTTCTGAATGGTGTGTTAGAAGAGGAATTATAAATTGAACAACCTGAAGGATTTGCAATGGAGAAAGGTAAAGATATGATATGTAAATTGCATAAATATCTGTATGGATTAAAGAAAGATCCAAGAGAATGGTATGAAATATTGCATGCACATCTTATTAAGATTGGTTTTACAAGAACTAGTGATAATATAAATGTATATCTAAAATCTAAAAGTGAAGACATAACATTGATTGCTGAAATTTTTGTTGATGACATAATATTTTGAGGAAATGAAGCATTGAGAACATCATTTGAAAAGGACATGAGGAAGGAATTTGAAATGTGTAAGATAGGAGAAATCAAATTCTTTATTGGACTTCAATACAACATTAAAAGAAAGGTTTATACATAAGTCAATAAAAATATGTGAAGGATATTCTAAAAACTTTTGGCATGGAAGATTAAAAACTAGTGGGAACACCTATGGTCATAGGCTATAAGTTATATAAGGAGGATGAATCAAAAGAGGTAAATGAAACTTTGTATAGATCCATGATAGGTATACTCCAATATGTTATGCATAATATACTATATGTTTCTCATGATGTTGGCATTGTTGCAAGGTTTTCATCCAACCCAAAGGACTCACATTTGGTTGCGGTGAAGAGGATCTTTAGATATCTCAAAGGAATAGAAGATTATGGTTTATGGTATGGTAAGGATGGAAATTTTTATTTGAATGTATTTACTCATACAGGTTAGGTAGGAAATTTTTATGATAGGAAAAGTACAAGTGGTGGAGCATTATTTCTTGATGAAACATTAGTCTCCTAGATTAGTAAGAAATAAAATTGTATTTCTCAATCTACTGTAGAGGCATAATATGTTGATGTTGATCTTAACTGTCAGCAAGCAGTATGGATAAAATAGATTCTTGAAGGAATTCATGAGAAGGTAACATAACCTATTGTTATCTATTGTGATAATACTAGTGCAATAAATATTTCCACGAACCCAATGATGCACTCGAAGAAAAAATACATTGCAATAAAATATCATTTTCTAAGATACATAAATTAAAAAAGAAGAAGGTAAGGCTTCATTATGTGTCTACTAAAGAAAAATTTGATGATATACTCACCAATCTATAACTAAAAGATACCTTTGAATATCTTAGAGGTGTATTGGGGGTCATTCCCTTATGTTGATTGAATTAGTTCATATGTGTTTATCAGAATATCATATCTATAATTTGATGTAGGGGTGGACAAATCCTAAAGGGGAGAAGTCTTAAGTTTGATACTAAAATGGTACAATGAGAAATGAATATGAAAGATTTAGTAATGTTTACTCAGAGGTGACTTAATTATTTGACACCTTTGGGATTGTTGTCAAAGGGGGAGAATATGTAAGGGGGACAACATGTATGCACTTCCCATAGGGGGAGATATGTATTTTGTTCAAAGGAGTATATGAAAGAGTAAGACAAAAAATTGGAAGATTAGAGGCAAAGACAGAAGTCGAAACATTTTGCAGAAATGAAAAGAAGCTATGAGAAGAAAAGTGATGTGGTAAGGGCATTTCCTGTTGGAAATACAATAATGGGAAAGCAAGATACTGAGAGGGGGGGGTGAATCATATCTTCAAATTTATACACTTAAAACAAACTAATCCACATTCATACATATATGAATCTAATGTAATCTCAGATAGCATCCACACAATGAAATAAATAAAACATAACACAATAACTTGGTAACCCAGAAACCCAAATAGGTAAAACCGGGGTGGGGATGACACCCACAAAATTCTCCACTATTGCAGTAATAAAGTGTGCCTATTAAAGCTACAAATTTTGATTACAAAATTTAATCTACCCTATTAAAGGTCTACCTAGTTAAGAGCTAAAGATCATTACAATCTACCCTGTGAAAGGATTTCAACATACAATAAAGTAAGCACTCTGTTAGGAGATAAAGAAAGGTCTGCTAGAACCACTCTGTTAAGAGATTTTCACCTAATACAATGATTAGAATATCTCAAGTATTGATCCTTCATTATGCACTTTGATGTTGATGATAGATCTCCTCTTTCCAATACCTTCTATGATCTCACAATCTGATATAACTTTACTCTGCTATTCATTATGTTGTCACTCTACTCGATCTCTGCTTCTTAACAAAATAACCCTCTATGCATTTCACTTCAAAATGTAGTCACTACATACTTCATCCGCTCTGTCCTTACACTTACAAAATAGGGTTTAGAAGCAATCTAATATATCCATTCAAGTCTGATAACAAGATCTAGATCAACGATCAAGATCTAATACCCATACCTTGATGGTATTACAATTAATGTTTACAATAGATCATGCATAGGATAAAACAATTAAATGCACAACTAACTCCGTAGAAGAATATTAAATGCATACATAAGTCGGCCCAAAAATCTTATACAAGTCAGCCAGATCACTTATCCTCAAAGTTTGAATTATTCCTAACATGTATACAAAAAACTATTCTTCTCGGTACTTGACTTGTCTGTCGCTCGGCACTTAACATCTCTGTGTCCTACTCGGCTTAGCAATGTAACTAGGCAAATTGAAAACTACTCGACAATGTTTCTCGGCCTTGCATAGTTTTAGCTCGGCCACAGTGATAGCCAACTAAAAATGCCTAAGTGAATGACTAAGTGTTGGTCACTAATCATCAACAGAACTTAGAGATTAACAATCTCCCCCTTTGATATTAGTGGCAAAAACACTTATCATTACTTCCGTTCATTTCATCAAAATATTGCCTAAGTACAATAAGTACTCCCCATATGAATATACTTGGAAATAATCCATACAAAAAGTTTACATGCCTTCAAAAATTATATACAAGTGTACCTGTTCTATACTGATGTATCATACTTTATCCTTTCCAATTTCCTTACCATCTTCCCCCTTGTTTTTGTCACTAATTGCTGGTGGGGTTAAGTTGTACTTATCCAAAAATTGTTTATGAAGCTGCAAGGTGGATTCAAATGTGGTATCCCAACTTTCCTTAGCAATCTTCATAACTTCCAATTTGATTTCTAGCTCGGCAGCTAGACTCACTAAACTTTTTGCAGTTGATAGATTTGCACTGCTCTATGATAACTCCTTTGCAATTGAAATTTCCTTCTGTATTACCTCTAAGTGAGGAAATAGGCTTGTCTGAATAGTTATCAATTTGGCCCTTATTCGACCATCTTCAGCCATAAGCTCAGCTATTCTCCGTTGTGCATTTATCAACTTAGTAAGATGTAAAGAACTAGAAGTAGAATCTTTACCCAAAGTAGTGCCAGTTGATCTCAAATCTAACTGTAGCTTCTCAATAAGCTGTAGATTATCCTTTGTGAAAAATTCAACATCACATAATTTTTTGTACAAAGAATAAACATTGGCTATAACTTTCTCTAAATTTTCTACAAGAATAGAAAGTTCAACCTATTTTGTTGCAATCTCTTCTGAGATTTTCTCTAGAACTTTGCTCTCAAATCTTCTCCTGAACCATTGTAGAAGCTTTTCATTGCTGTCTATTTCCTCATCAGTTACCTTCTGTACAATGTTGACTAGCTGATCAATAATTGGAGCTTGAGGCATTTCATCCTCTAAGTCAAAAGCCTTTGCAAATATGTCTTTGATGTCATGCAACACCTACTTTTGCTTTTGTTCTATATTCATCTCTTCCTGTCTCTTCTATCTCTTAAGTAATTCTTCAAGAGTCCCTATTTGTTCAAAAGATAACTCATTGGGATCCCATGGTGGAATCACAATGACTTCATCTAATGTTACATGTAGAATCTGAGACTTCTTCTTCAGAATTTTATTTTTCTTCACCTCTGGAGAACTTATGCTCGATAGCATAATATCTTTCCCTTTGACAGTGTCAATGTCCAATGCCTCTTTTTATTCTATCAATATTGTCTGGGGGTTCAACATACTTCCAGTTTTAGGACCAGTGGGAGTGGATGATGCAGAGTGTGGTAGATCAACCAACACTTGCATTACCTCTTCTTCTTTAGGCTTATCAACAGTATCTGTTATCACTACTCCACTATCTAAAACTATTTTCATAACCTCTAAAATAGGTGGATTCTGTGAAGTTACCTCTTTTTCATTTTTTTTTTGTTTCTCTTCACTTTTCTGATCATTGACAACTTCAATTATCTCATCAGATGTTGTGGTATTTCCTTCTTCAGTATCAATTTCCTTAATAGGCAAATCAGTGTATTTACCGCTCGGCATATCTTGTTCCTCAGCATTCAAATTGCTTGGATCATCAACTATAAAATCCATTGGACTGTCTGCAGTCAGAACAATAGAATTGGTTGAGTCTAATGTACCTTTGGTTTTGTCCTATTCAATGGAAATTTTATCTTGAGTTATCTGTGGCTCAGGGGTAGTCTTCACTTCAACTTATTTTGTCTTTTTCTCAGTTGTCCCCTCACCAGATTTCTTATCTTTTGGAATGGTGTCATGCCCAAAACTAGGGCAAAACACACATACAAAATTTTCTTTTAATATGCAAGTACATACCACTAACAGGGATGTATTTGAGGAAATGAATTATCACAGTAAGGGTTGTCTTTGAATAGCAAGGTATAAGCATAAGTTGAATTAGGGATACATCACCTACTTTTGTAAATTAGAACATCAACTAGTCATACGGGTTATGTGAATAACTAGATTGGTTGATTTAACCCTAGGTCCAAGTTTTAATATACGTATAATTATCAGGATGATATTCTGTTGTGAGGAGCCATACGTTGAAATAGGTTGTCTTAGAAGTCACTTAGTTTTCTAACCTTAGTTACAACTTATTCAATAAATTCTAGTCCCCATTTACTTTCAACCATTAACCACTAGATAAAAATTCAATTAACAAAACCAAATCTAAACCTTATTCCCCTAACAACATTTAAACCTTGCTATACAATTTTCTAAAACTATAGTCCTTAAATTTCTTGATAAGTATAAAATTGATCTCAATTAGAAAATTTACATAGATCTCTAACCTTTCAACACACATAGACAACATACTTTAATTAATCGACATTAACATCTATCTAAGTATTCCACATAGAACTACATCTGTAATTCAAT
>MU227846.1:1194327-1324036 GCA_018584345.1 Thuja plicata
AACAAGAACTCCCTCATTCAAGCAAAAATAAAACCATAAACATGAATTTCAAAACCCAAATCCCATCCCATACAAAACAATGATACAAACAACATTTTACATAAGCAAGAGAGAGCAAGAACAACATTCCAATCTAATGGATCAAATAAGAAAACTTCCATGGAAATGAGTAACCAACCTTCCAATTGTGTTATGGCAATGAAACTTGAGAAGAGCCCAATTCCTTATCTTTCTCCTCCTTCCAAAAACCTAATTATCTCTAAAATTAGAGAGTGGGTGAACACTCACTAAGTTTTCCCAAATCCTCTAAAAAGGCCCCTAAAGTGTACTCAAGGATAGCCATTAATGAGACATGCCCTCTAGTCCCTTAGTCTTACCTCTTGTCTCCCCTCTTAAATGTGAGTTTAGAACGGAGTGTGTGTCAAGTCAATGCATGTGGCTCTCTTCTATTTTCGCCACTTTTGAAAGGTAGGCATTTTTGTGGGTCATAATGGTGATATAGGTTTACTCCATAGGTAAAAAATAGCCCTAACCTAAAGTACCCCCTTAGGGTTAACTAATTTTGGCCAAAAATACACTCTAGGGTCACTTTTGACCCTTCCAAAGTACCCCTAAAGTTCAAATTTGAGTTTCAACTTGATGTGATCCCTACAAGACATCTATATGTAAGTGGAATTAATATTGCACTCTATTAGGTTTGGTGATTCTTTCCCAAACCCTAATTTGACAAGTCATCATCCACATGGACAACACAAGTGTCAAGTGACACCAAGACAGAATACACATCACATTCACAATGACATGTCCAAACAACAAAAACATGAGTAATAACTGATAAAAGACATTCAGATTATGTTTACAACAAGGATCACATTACAACAAGGTTTCAATCCCTTATTGGATTAAACCGTGGCTTACTCAATTCACATGTGTTTAGCCCTGATTCTCCAAATAATTTCATGGTTCTCTTTCCTACACACTAAACTCGAGCATCAGTAGTCCAAGATAATAAAATCACATGCAATATACATTTTCAATTTATAATAGCAACATCAATCAATAACAAGATTACATTCCTAATTGCAATTTTCATATAGAAAGGTTTAAAATATAAAATTTTCATAATCATCATGACATAACATCCATGAAATAATCAAGCCCAATCATGATTCAATCTTCTCATCAGTTCACTTATCTAAACATATATATAATCAAAACAACCACTGGATCTAAGTCTAATCCATATCAAAATGAAATCCACACAATATAATCATCATCGTAACATAGTATCTCGAGTCTCTATCTGGATAATCAAAAAGTGTATCAATGTATCAAAACATAAAGTATCAAGTGTGATTGAGCAGCAAGACTATGATGGGTCGGGGTAAGGCCTCACAAATGGCCAGTCCAAAGATTTCCTTCCAGATCCTTGTGCTTTGTTGTACTACACCTTCAATATCATTTTCCAGAGTAGCATGGCCTCTGAGTTTAGGAACAAACCTATTCTTGTGATCCTCAATGAATTTGGCTCTTTGTTTTGAGGTTAACTCAGGTATTACTTGGGCTAGAGTTCCTTCCCTAATTTGTCTTTCTGTGGCAAGTGCAAATTCCCATTTTCTTGATAGAAAATCATATAGTTCATTTGGCACATAATTTCCTATCTCTTTAAGAGCTAATTTGAAAGTACTCCTCATGTCCAAGAGTGCTTTTTAAACTTTGTGCCTATCCACATTGTTCAATTTCTCATACTTAATGAACTTAAAAGTTGCTAACCCTGCTGAATTCCTCAAAGTGTCACATACCTCATCAATACTTACTAGTTTCTTGAATTGTGTTATAGGTATGTTGCTGGGTTAATTAGTTTCTATCTTTTCCTCATCACTATCTGTCCCCAAATTTAATCTCCTTGTTAGTATCTTTGCTGGCTTACTCAACTCAGCCATAGGAGCAACCTTAGCTTCCTTTCCAGAACTACTTTCTGCAACTTTCCTCTTACCATACACTTTAGTTTGTACTTCTACTAGAGAAGTAATAGTAGATGCTCTAGTCCTCGGATGAATAGTTGAAGGAGGTGTAACCTTAGGTTTATCTTTTCTCGGCTTGGTTACTATGACAATTGGTGGTCTTTTGCCCTTAGCTTTCTTAGTGACCTCTTTTGATGCACTCACTTCCTCCTCTGTAGAAATATCCTCACCTTGTCTAGTGGTCAGGCCTAAAGGTGCATCCTCAAGTTCTTTATCACTATCTAAACCAACCATTTTCTTTAGATTTTTCACAATCTTCTTTCTTTTCCTCTCCATAGTTCCCCCATTCAAGCTTCTAGAAATTTTAGCTTTGGATTCATCAAAGTTTCCTAATCTCTCTTTTGTAGTATCAATTTCCTTGGCTAGGAGTGCAATGATGGAAGTTGATGCTTCATCAATGTTAATGTCATATGGAAATGGTTCTAAGCATGTTATCCTAGGTGTCACTACCTAGATATAAGTGTTATCTATATCAACTAGAAAAAATATTTCTTCATAGTGCTTCTCCACTAGTGACTTAGGAATCCTAGTCCTTAATCTCATTCTCTTCTTGAATTCTACAAAATAGCTCCCCATAATGCTATTGAAATTACTTCCTAGTTTCTCAACACATTCACTAATTTGAACTGTTATGGGTCTATCCTTTTTCCAAACAATATTTCCCAATGTAGGAAATGTATCCTAAATGTAGAAAAATATACAGACTAGTAAGGAACCAAACTTACATGATGATCTCTTATACTTTTTTATTGATGCTAGGTTCTTGGCTAATTGTGTTTGCTGTATCTCGGCAAGATCATATTTGTGATTCTTCTTAACAATTTTTCATGCCTAATCAATGACTGTACAAGGAACACTATCCAATCTTCTCAACTAATAGAACTTAAGTGCTATTACTCTTACTCCAAAATCAAGTTCTAGGTTTGTTATTGTAGAGATAGTCATACCTCTATTGTTCCATATGGCTCCAGTGTTCAGTGTAATTTCTTCTTTGCTGTTATCTCTCATTGTTCATTTTCCATTCACTACATGATATACAGTCACTTGATGAATCATTCTTTTAGTGATCTTGACTGGTCCATTATCCAACCACATAGACATGTCATGAACTCGGCTACGGATAACCTTAATCCTTTCATCTTTGAAACCTTGTGGAAAATCTAGGGCTCGAGTTAACCCTTTGTCAGCTAAATGTTTGAATTCTGCCTTTAGAAATCCATTGACACACAATTTGCTGTAGGATTTCCTTAATTCACTATCACCTACTTCACCAATCTTAACCATATAACATGATCAAACATCATGGATCATAAGTACCTTAGGTGAAATGGACGAGAGGGCTCCCGTTAAATCACTCTGAGTCACACTTTCAGGAATGACTCAAAAGTTGAGAGGTTCACATTCATCACTCTGCACTAACTAAATTTGTTGTTGTTCTCCCTCCATATTCTTAGCTGGTGCGAAAGAACTTGCATCCATAATCTTGAAATTAGGGTTCAAAAGATTAAAAATAGAGTACCTCGACAAGTAGTTCTTTGCACTATTCACCTTAGGATTTTCGATGACATGCTGATGAAATCTTGGATGCTAACTTTGTTAAGATCAATTCTGCAAATTACTTCAATTTCTCTATAGACAGTAAAAATTGCAAGGTAAAAATGAAGTGTCAACTGTTCATCCTTTATAGACTTTGAAAGGTCAAGGTAGGTAAGCAATGAATGTTCTACCCATTGATTTAGTGCAAGCCAACTGTCCTCAGCTTTAACACAAATTGCATCCCACTTGGCTTACTAAACTCAGCCTTCACAAAATTTTACTCAGCCAACAAAACTTGGCACTCACTAAAGAACTCAGCCTTAGTGTCCATGATTGGTGCTCGACACCTATTAGTGCAATTGGCTCATCTCGGCATTTGTCTTAAAAAAAAATGTCCTTGTGCATATTAACATATGCAAATATGGAATTTTGTACATTTCATGTTAGGAACTGATGTAAGATAAGAATTTTAGATATAGTTCCTTACATACCTCTTTTTCTTAGTTGGAGATGATGTGATCACCTAATCCATTGGATTGGGTGACCTGGACTTCACTAGCTTCACTACTACATGGTTCAGACTTCTTAACCCATGTCTTGTTGATCTGTGCTCTAATTTGCTCAATAGTAGGAGCAGGAACCCTAGTCTTGCAATCTTTCCTTGTATGACCAATTTTTAGACAACTATGACAAACTAGGCTTCCATTCATCCAACTTTTAGTCTTTCCTCTGAAATGTGTCCTTATGTAGTTTTCTGGAAAATGTCCATACTCACCACAATAATGACAACTATGCCGTGTATTGTAATCCCAATTGTAAGTATTGCCTTTTCTTGGTGATTTCTCTTGTACCTTTGATGTCCACTATTGTTTACCTTTAGATCTACAATCTTGTGCTTTATGACCATATTTGTGATAGTTATAGCAATTACCATTGAGTCTAGGTGCTTTGCTTGCCTTTGTCTTACATTCTCATGATTGATGTCCAAACTTATTATAGTTAAAGCAGTAACCATTAAAATTAGTTTTCAGATTGGACTTACCATTCTTGCTTCGACAAATGTTTGTTGTATGACTTGGTTTTCCACAGTGATGGCAAACAGGTTTGTTGTTTCTTGGCTTTGCATGCCTTATTTCACCTGTCTTAGATGATTCTCTATCTTTAGTGCTTGTATGTTGTTCAATGTGACCTAATATAGAAGAATCTTTAGGTCTTCTTGATGCTTCCACCAGTTGTTCAAAGTAGCTCATAGTTGCACTTGGATCATTCACTCTGTTATTAATTTCTTTCTTAGATCTCAATTCATCTTTTAATTGATTGTTCTCAGATCTAAGATTTACAATCTCCAAGTCTTTCCTACTGATCTCCTGATTCACAATTAGTAGTTGATTTTCCATGTCTACTTGATTAACTGTCATAGTTTGTACATCATGTGTTCTTTCATCAAGTTTGGTAGTCATCATTCTCTTGTCTTCTTCTTCCATAGGCTTGTCATCTTTGGCTTTCTTTTTCTGTTCAACAACTTCACACATTCTTATTGATTGGGCTTCTTGTTCCTTTTTCAAGTTTTTGACTTCTTCACATAGTGCACTATTATTTTCTAGTAGATCTGCTATTGCTGCATCGCTCTCAATAGAATCTCCATTCTGAAATAGATTTGTGGTGTCCTCTTCCTGATAATCAGTGTTATTCATTAGTTTGGCCAAATATTTCCTTGCAATCAAGGACTTCTTTAATTCTTGTCTTGCAGTCTCAAGCTATTGTAGTGCTAGCTGAATATCAATCTTTTGATTCTCAATGACTTTACCCATATTGTAGATCTCCATCTCTAGATCCATATTCTCAAGCTAATTATGACCTTTTTAGAGAACTAAGCTCTAATACCAATTGTTGGAAATACAATAATGGGAAAGCAAGATACTAAGAGGGTGGGGGGTGAATCAGATCTTCAAATTTAAAGGCTTAAAACAAACTGATCCACATTCATACATATGTGAATCTAATGTAATCTTAGATAGCATCCATACAATGAAATACATAACACATAACACAATAACTTGGTAACCCAGAAACCCAAATAGGTAAAACTGGGGTGTGGATGACACCCACAAAATTCTCCACTACTATAGTAATAAAGTGTGCTTGTTAAAGCTACAAATCTTGATTACAAAATGTAATCTACCTTGTTAAAGGTCTACCCGGTTAAGAGCTAAAGATCATTACAATATACCCTGTGAAAGGATTTCAACTTACAATAAAGTAAGCACTCTATTAGGGGATAAAGAAAGGTCTACTAGAACAACTCTGTTAAGATATTTTCACCTAATACAATGATTAGAATGTCTCAAGTATTGATACTTCATTATGCACTTTGATGCTGATGATGGATCTCCTCTTTTTGGTACCTTCTATGATCTCACAATCTGATATAACTTTACTCTATTGTTCACTGTGTTGTCACTCTGCTTGATCTCTGCTTCTTAACAAAATAACCCTCTGTGCATTTTACTTCAAAATGCAGTCACTACATAGTTTGTCTACTCTGTCCTTACACTTACAAAATAGGGTTTAGAAGAAATCTAATATATCTATTCAAGTCTGATAATGAGATCTATATCAATGATCAAGATCTAATACCCATACCTTGATGGTATTACAATTAATGTTTACAATAGATCATGCATAGGATAAAACAATTAAATGCATAACTAACTCTGTAGAAGAATATTAAATGCATACATAATTCGGCCCAAAAAGCTGATACAAACAAGCCAGATCACTTATCCTCAAAGTTTGAATTATTCCTGACATGTATACAAAAAATTGTTCTGCTCGGCGCTTGACTTGTCTATCGCTCAGCACTTAACATCTTTGTGTCCTACTCGGCTCGACATGTAACTCGACAAACTGAAAAATTCTTAGCATTGTTGCTCAGCCTTGCATATTTTTAGCTCAGCCACAGTGATAGCCAACTAAAACTACCTAAGTGAATGACTAAGTGTTGGTCACTAATAATGAACAAAACTTAGAGATTAACATTTCCATCAATGACAAAGGGGGATATTGTTAGGATAATTGATGCAGTGATGCTAAGTGATGCATTGATGATGTTTTGGTAAATATTTGATGACAAGTATATCATTTATTTGGTTTTTGTTGATTTTTATAAAGATGTGATAGGCTTGAATGGGGATATTTGTTAAACAAGTCATTCTGGGTCTCTCCAATTGTGTTCCTCACGCAAGTGACCCCAAGTGCCAATATACCTCTAAATTATCACTCTAACTTCTCCCAATTGCCTTACTATTCTATGGATTAAAATGGCTTAAAATGTTCTTCTAACAATGTTCAAATGGTTCTTGAATTTCCACTCCAATTTCTTACACCCAAATCTCACTTTCAGCTCTCTATCCTTGTAGCCTTAACCAACGTGTTTTTTCCACCTAACTTTTTTTACCCAAAAAAATTCCCAAAAACATTACATATTTAGACACCCATTATCTTTACACAAGACATGTCAAAAGATTTGGTATAGTTACTTTGGACCAACTATCCCAAAAACTGATTGTTCAAGAGGGCTAGTTTGGGTGCATTTACAAAGGAAGTACCATTTCTATTTTCTTCCCCGATATGCAACTTGGAAAAGAGTTTAGAGATGGTCTCAAATTAATGATTTTCCAATTTTTTTGTTACCAGCAAGTTTCCCTATGGGGATTCTAACATACCCTCACCAAACTCCTCCTACAACTAGGGCTTTCATAATGCATAGTTTCCAAGCACTTCTAGGGTTAACCAATGGTGGATTAAAAATCCATACATCATTTTGAGATGAACCATGACATAAAATAGGTATCTCCTTCAACTAGATTAGTGGTTGCTACACTCTAGCTAGCATTTTCATTAAGTTTCCTTCACTATTCTTGGTGATCACCTATCCAATTCAACTCTTCTATAACATATCAAGTTACAATTATGTTTTACATGTTACATAAACATCATGACATTAGAAACAAAAATAAAATTCATGGAATGATGCTTTCACATTAAGGAAATCACCAAAACCACTATGGAAAACAGTGCTTTGGCGAGGGCAGTCAATATGAAATAAATTAAATGGACTAAAAAATTCTTCAAAGAATCTATAAATGTCTTATACAACCATACATATATCATCCAAGAATCAAAAAATCCAATGGAAAGATTTAGGGATGAAAACATGCAAGAGAAATGATGAAATTCTGAATTGTATTACATTTCTGAGAAAATGTATGTACTTCTCAACACTAGTCCATACATAGGCCTTTCCCAAGCAATAAATAAACTCTAGACCAACTTTTCCAATCAATCTGGATCAGTTGGAAGGCTTAGTTAAGTCTAAAAACACCTTAAAACCATTTTCCCTCCTAAATGCTCCTAACTGTTGGAATTCAAATATTTGAAGTTCCAACTTACATTTTATTGTTTATTTATATTGAAAACATATTAAATTATATCCGTATAAATTGGTTATTATTTATAGGACCTAATTGACACCTCTAAACAACTTAGATCCCTTGTTGGCACTATTGGCCACCCCTACATCATTTTTTCATCATAAGTCCTTTGCCAGGACTTCTAGGACTTACACCATTTGAATCAAATGGTTTATTAAATTGTGCCATGATTGGCTTAAAAATATCCCAATTGAAATTAAAGGATTTATTTGATCCTCCCTTGCATTGATCTCTGATTGATGGTTTCTTCATGCCACTAGGTACTCCTACACCAGATGTCAACTACTTGACTTGGTCTTTTCAATATATTACCTGATATTGTGTAAGTGAATCATGAGTTGTGGTAAGATTCTAATGTTGCTATTCTTTTGGAAGGTTATATAATTTTTTTTCAATGATGAATTTTCCATCATGACATTTGATATGGATAATTAAGTTATTTATGTTGTAATAAACTCAAACCAGGTAATTGCTATAATAGTTAGTTATAGATAGTAAATGATTTGATTACATTGTTTTAAATCTATAAAGTACTTGATAGAGAGGTAAGAGGATATACTTGTATAAATTTTCAAGATATTATATGTACAAGAATGAATCATAATGTTAACTGTTACTACTATTTTAATTAACTAGGAGTAGTGTTATCAAAATGAACAGGTAAACAAGACTAAGTTTTTGAACATGCAATGAAGATTTTGGTGCAAGAGCACATAGGATATCTCCTAGTTCTAAGTTTTGGTTGTGGCTTGTACTGAACCTAGCCAGGTCATCATTGTTTTTTAAGGCCTTATAAGGTCTTTTGATTTAGTGTCTAGATGGATCTGACTAGTATTAATCCACTCTAGTGTTTTTGGTTATGTTAGACTGTATCTCTTTTGTTAGCCTAAAGTGGGATTTTGGGTCAAAAATCCTAGAAGGCTTAGGAAAGATCTTATTTGAGCCTAAAATGGCCTCTATGGTGTTTTTACATAATTTTATATAGGGTTGAGGTCACAAAACTATGTTAGAAGAAATAGCGAAAAAGTTGTCAAAATGTTGTCACGACAACATTTGCAACTTTGCAAAGTTTCATGACAACATTGTCAAGAATTGATTCCATTCGATGTTTGGGGCATGGAAGTTATTGTAACCACCTAAAAAAAATTGGAAATAATTTTAAACTATGAGGAGAGCCATTTCAAGACGTTAGTTGATGTGGAGCAAAAATTCAAATTTTGTGAAGTTGCTCTGTATTCTATTTCTTATGCATTGTTGCTTATTTTATTTTATTTCTAGAGTTCTTTAATGGATTCAATCACTCAATCCTGAGTTGGATTCTTGTAGTTAGGATAGTTAGAGTGCATTTTTTTTGGTTTTAATTTTATTTCTATTCAGTAGAGTAGGTTTGTAAAATCTTTTCTTAGTTAGCTAGTTACTAGTTTTGTCAGGAAAGTTTGGAGTAAAATGGCTCCCCCATAGAACCCAACCATTAATTTCATCATGGCCTTGAGGGATATGGAAGGGGAGCCCTTTTAAATTTTAAATATAAATGGAGGAGCTCTGAGAATATTTTTATCTAGTTTTAATGACAAGCGCTAGGCGAGTCCAGTGCATCTAGTTAGGTACTGGTCAGTGATCTAATTGTGTTAGAATGCATGGGTATGATTGGAAGAATGAAATCAAGAGTGGTTTTGTGTACATTGAGGTTATATAGTTACCTATGAATAAAATTATCCCTTTCTCAATCCATTTGTATACATTTTGAAGCACAAGTCACTTTGTTAGTAATAACTGAGAGGGGGGGGGGGGGGGATTTAGNGGGGGGGTGATTTAGTGGCCTCAAAAATTAATCCTTCAATCATCCCTTAAAAATTATAACCACTAATTATGTCTCAAGTTATCTTCTATCCTACAAGATGTATGCCTCAAAATAATTTAATCAATTTTCTACTTGTTGGATTTGTTTGTTAATCTCTCTACTATATGATTACCGATAAGTAGTTAACTATTTATTGAAACACAATAAATATGCAGAGTATACCGATCAATCAAGAAATGCATATGTGAAATGTAAAATGGTAAAGTAATAAACCATAAAAACATAAAAACCAGATTTTAATGTGGAAACCCTATTAAGGGAAAAACCACTACGAATGGTACCCCAAATTTTCACTCTTCTGAAGTGAGCTCTATTAGGAGCCAAACCTATTAAAGGTTACAAACACACTATTAGGTGTGACCTTGTTAGAGGATTTAGAAATAGTTTTTCAACTAGTAAATGGCATCTAATGCTACCATCCTTGACCAAAAACTCACTTGGCCTATCAATAGGTATCAAGCATATCCAAAGCTACTTTTGCGATCAAATGTTTTGGTACTCCGTGGGATGTATCTCAATTGTAAAAGAATTTTAAGTCCTTCTCTGTTAAGAGGCTTATATGCTTCAATGGTTAAACTGAAACACTATTGATCTATTCATACATACAAATCAATTGTAGATTTTTAGATCTATTGTAAGTTTATTACCTCTCTAATCAATGTAATCACTTATACCTTTTCTCCACACTATTCTGTTCTATGATGCTTGTCTCACTGTTCGTAAGTGTCTGTAGAATTTAGCTCTTTCCTAAGCTTGTTGATCAGGACTGAATGAAGACTTTCTTCTCCTTCATATTTTCTTTAGCATCTTTCCTCTTCTCTTGTTTACCCCACAATTCGTAATGAATTGGGTTTGTCTCTATATAGACATGATTTCCCCTTTTCTTTTCTTTCTTGATTCTTGGCATGTTCCACAATTCTTTCCAATAGATTTAAAGAAAACTCTTGATTCATCTCATAGAGATATTCTTGCCAACTAGACAAATCAGCTTTAAATCACTTACTTATCTCTGACTTTATCTGGATTATTAAAACAATGATAAGTATCTGTTAATTCTATCTTTAGCTTCTTGACAGCTAAGCATTTTTTCATTTTCTAAACTCTCTATTCTGTCGATCAATACTTTAGTTATTCATCGGTGATAACTTACTATTCCATCAGTGTGACTTCAGTTGTCATCAGGATCTCCATCCTTGTCTTCTCCGTCGGGAAAAACTAAAATTCTTTCTGTCAGGTTACTCTATGTTTTTCTCGTCGGGAAACACTATAACTGTGCTCATTGGTAATGTTGTGCATTAACTCATCAGGTAACATTGTGACTCTTCTCCTTTACTCTGACCATCAGTGTGCACTGCATCAGTGTATGCAGTCACTTAATAAATACTTGACTTATATGCATTACTGATAGCATAGTCTTGATTCATCAGTTCTTTGAAGTCTTTGGCAGTATTACAATGACCATATAGATCATATCAAGTTGACATCAATGAAAATAAAATACATTAACTAATTTAATGCCTTGCATGATCATCAACTTAATATCTTAAAATATTCAATCAGTTACATGTCATCAATCTCTCCCTTTGGCATTGATGGCAACATACTACATTATCATATTATGCTATTACTAATACAATATGAAATATATAGTTTCATCAACCTTTTCTAATGTAACTAATACAAATGTCTAGATTTTGGTAAGCTCAAATAGCTTTGATTTGATTCTTGCAGCTTTCTTTCTGTCTTCAATCCCTTCACTAGATGGATGTAGAATATTTCTTTCTCTGATGTGATGTGTTCTCCCTCTGTGTCAAACTATCTCCCTTTGACTGTTCTCCTTTCTTGTGATGTCTCTTGATAGTAATTCTCTTCCTTTGTGTGTACTCTCCCTTTTTTGTTACATCTCTCTCTTTGGATACTTTGATGGATTTGTGTGTACTCTCCTTGAGTTGATAATGGATATAATCTCTCCCTTTGAGAGCAATGACAAAAAAACATCTTTGGAAACACAAATTTTGCAAAAGAAAGTATTTTGACAACAATGTTAAATTGATCCTTTCTATCCATAATATATTCCTTGAATTTCCCTAATCCATCAGTAATATGTCTGATGCTTGGAGTAGATAAAATAACTTGTTGTGTATAGATGTGTCTTTTTAGTCAATCTCTCTGCTTGCATCAACATGAATGATATTTTGATAATATATAGGCTGATGTAACCTTCTAGTCAGCTCACTAACTAGTAGATAAGGGTCTAACCCCTAGTCTATTTCTGAAGTATTCAAATGCAGCCTTGGGCAGTGGCTTGGTGAAGATGTTGGCTAATTGTTCCTTTGACTGCACATATTCAAGTATCACCTCCTTTGCCTAAACTTGTTCTCTCAAATAATGATACTTGATGGGAATATGCTTTTGTTTAGCATGCATGAATGGATTCTTGGAAATATTTATTGCACTTGTATTATCACAATAGATAATTATTGGTTCTAAAATTTTCATATGCATACCTTCCAGTAACTGCTTGATCCATGCAATATTTGAGCAATTTGCAGCAACAACAACATATTATACCTCTGCAATAGATTGAGAGATGCATCCTTTCTTCTTGCTGATCCATGTGACAAGTTTGTCACCCATAAAGAATGCTCCTCTAGTTGTTCTCTTATGGTGGTCAATATTTCCAGCCCAATCAGTGATGGTAAAAACCTTAAGTTCAAATTTGCCTTCTATTTTGTACCATAAGCCATATTCCTCAGTATTCTTTAGATATCTTAGGATTCTTTTCACAACAATCATATGTGATTCTCTGGGATTAGCAGAAAATCTAGCAACTATTCCTACTGCATGTGCAATATCTAGTCTAGTATGTAAAACATATATGAGTTTACCAATCATAGATCTATACAAAGTCTGATTTACCTCTGAAGACTTGTCTTCCTTTTAGAGCTTACATCTAGTTTCCATTGGTGTTCAAACTGGTTTAGACTCTTTCATATTGAATATTTTTAGTACTTCTTTGAGTACTTGGATTGTGTAATGAAAATACCTTCATCTTGTTGCATGATCTATAGACCAAGAAAGAACTTGATCTCTCTGAACATAGGCATCTCAAATTATTTTCTCATTTCATTTTCAAATGATTTTCATAGCATATCATTGCCTCCAAATATTATGTCATCAACAAATATCTCAGCAATCAAAATGTTAGCATCACTATCTTCCTTCAAACAAAGATTATAGTTTTCACTAGTCCTTACAAATCCAATACTTATAAGATAGGAATGAAGTCTCTCATACCAGGCTTGGGGTGCTTGTTTCAATGCATATAAGGCTTTGTGTAGTCTACATACCATGTCCCTTTTGTCAGATCAAAAAACCCTTCTAGTTGTTCAATGTATACCTCTTCTTCAAGTATTCCATTTAGGAATGCAGACTTGACATCCATTTGATATACCCTAAATCCTTTATATTCAACATAAGCATGTAATATTCTTACTCCTTATAGCCTAGCAATGGGTGCAAAGGTCTCTCCATAGTCAATTCCTTCTTCTTGTGCATACCCCTTGCATAGTAGTCTTGCTTTATTTATTGTGACTTCCCCATTCTCATTCAGCTTATTCCTGAATATCCATTTTGTACTGATGACATTCTTGTCATCTGGTCTTGGTACAAGTGTCCATGTCTTTTTTTTCTCTATCTAATCAAACTCTTCATTCATAGCACTTATCCATTCATCATTATCTAGTGCAGAATTTATAGATTTGGGATCATAATAAAAAATAAGACATCTTGTATTTAGAGACTTACTTTTGGTTCTCATACCAACCTTTTTATCTCCTATGATGTAGTTTTGTGGATGGTTCCTTCTGATATATCTTACAAGTATAGATTCAACTCTTTGTCTATCAGCTTGATCATCATTTTGTTCTTCATTCTGTTCTCCATCACTTTGTGCATCATTTTGAGCAATATTCTGATCGTCGGTATTTGCAGCCTGATGCTCGGGTGCAATGATCTGTTTCTTAGGAGCTCTACATTTTTGGTTGGGTAGAGTTTTAGGTTCCTCATTGTAAGTGAACCTATTGTATTCCTCTAGTTTTTTAGTGCTTTCCTTTTCATTTTTATCTACAAATTCATCTATCTCTACATTTTCACTTTCAACAATTTTGTTACAGGCTTTGTTTAGACATTTATAAGTCTTTCTCTTTGTAGAATACCCTAGAAAGATTCTTTCATCACTCTTGAAGTCAAGTTTTCCATTTCTATCATATTTTAAGATATGACATTGACTGCAATTTTTTTTGAAATAAATTACATTTGGTGTGTATCCATACCATAGCCTGTAAGGTGTCTTTTTGGTGTCTTTCTTCAATTGTACTATGTTCAATGTGTAAATAGTAGTACTGATAGCTTCCCTCCAGAAGATTTGGGTGATCCATTTCTCTATCATCAGTGTCCTTGCACAATCAAATATGGATTTGTTCCTTCTTTAAGAAATTCCACTCTGATGTGATGTTCTTTGTGTAGAGACCTATCTTTTGATTCCATGCTCATTACAAAAGTTAGTGAATTCATCTGAAATAAATTCCCCTCCTCTATCTGACCTTAAGTATTTTAAATCCTTACCACTTTTCTTCTCAACCATTTCCTTATACCATTTGAACTTCTTAAATGCTTTTGATTTATCTTTTAGAAACATGACTGACATCATCCTAGAGTAATCATCAACAAAGAGACTAAAATATCTATCTCCATAATAACTCTTTGTCCTCATAGGTCCACATAAATCAGTATGGAATAATTATAGAATTGCATCAGATGTATGGGTTTTTCTTTTAAAACTAGACTTTGTCATATTTCCTTTTTGACAATTCTTACACATGATGTTGTCGGGCTTGGTCATCATTGATAAGCCTCTGACGTTTCTCTTTTTGCTAATTTTTATCATGTTGTCAAAGTTCACATGACACAATCTTTTGTGCCACAGCCATATGTCTTTGTTTGTAGCAATCAAACAAGTGGTGTCAGTATCATTCAGATAGAATAAGTTACATTTTGTCTACTCACCGATACCAATTAGATTTCCTAATTTATTGAATATCTTTGCCTTCTTATTTTCAAATGCTACTTTGAGACCTAAATTATTCAACTGAGAAACACTCAATAGATTATAATTCAATCCATTTACCCAATAAGCATTTTCACATTTTATCTGGTTATTCAACATTATGGTTCCTCTACCTTCAACTAGACAAGTTGTGTCATTACCCATTCTTACTGAACCACCTTTATAGTACTCAAAAGACTCAAACTTTTTCTTATCACCGGTTATATGGTGAGTGGATCCACTATCTATGATCCAGACAACATTTTTACTAACTTTAGATATGAGTGCAATTTCTACATACCTTTCATCAACATATGAATCATCTTTTACTGCTACAAAACACCATCTTGATGTCTTCATTAGATTCGGTGTTAGTGTCATTATATTTGAATTTTTATAGGTAATTGGCCTTCTTTCTTTATCCTTGTAGTCTTGGGTATCTATTCTTTCCAATTGTCGATAGCTTTTGTAATCACCTCTGTCAGACTTCTTTTCAAATGATCTATCATTACTTCTGTCATCTTTTCTTCTGTTAGTACATCTTGCAGAAAAGTGTTCAATCTCTTTACAATTAAAACAAACAAGTGGTAATTTACCTTTGTATTTACCTTTGCCTCTTTGCGTTCTTCTAGCCATAAGTGCTTCAATTTCATCAAGATCATCTTCTTCACTTTCACTATCACTATCTTTTCTCATAGTTTTTTTATGAATTGATTTACTTATTCTCGTAGATGTTTTGAATGCAGACTCTATATTTGGTAAGACTCTATTATCAAAGTTATTCCTCTCAAATGAAATCAGTCTTCCAATAAAACTGTCTAGAGTAACATTGCTATTTTCTACTACTCTCATTTCTTGAATGGAAGATACTCTAATAGAATAAGTAGGTAGTAAGGTTCTTAGAATTTTACTTACCACTGTATCTTATTCTAATACACCTCTAACTCCTTGGATAGCATTGACTACCTCTTTGATTCTTGTGTAGTACTAAGTGATGTTTTCACCTTCTTTCATTTTGAGATCATCAAACTTTCCTCTAAGGCTTTCTGCCTTGGCTCTCAAAACATTTTTGTCACCACAAATGTACAAGCATCAATTTGTCTCACATCTGATTTGCAGTCTTACAGGGTTTGACATCTTCAAATTGAGCATCGAAGAGTGAGGAAGAAAGCTCTATGATCATGCAATTGTGCTCATGCTTTTCTCTCATTTTTTCAACTGTTGGTACTCCTATGAGAAACACATATTCAAAATCTAAGTATTGAGTAACATCATTACCAATGCTTGATAAGTGGAGTCTTATTCTGCTCTACCATGAAGAAAAAATATCTTTGTTCAACTTGGGCACATATCATTTGTTCATCTTGTGATCTTTAGCTTAGCTCTTGAAACCTTCCTTCTAAGCACACAAGCTCTGATACCAATTGTTAGTAATAATTGAGAGGGGGGCGGGTGAATCAATGGCCTCAAAAATTAATCCTTAAATCATCCCTTAAAAATTATAATCACCAATTATGTCTCAAGTTATTTTCTGTCCTACAAGATGTATGCCTCAAAATACTTTAATCAATTTTCTACTTGTTGGATTTCTTTGTTAATCTCTCTTCTGTATGATTACCCATAAGTAGTTAAATATTTACCAAAACACATTAAATATGTAGAGTATACCGATAAATCCAGAAATGCATATGTGAAATGTAAAATAGTAAAGTAATAAACCATAAACACATAACACAAGGATTTTAACGTGGAAACCATGTTAAGGGAAAAACCACTAGGACTGGTACCCCAAATTTTCACCACTAGGACTTACCTTGTTAGAGGATTTAGAGATAGTTTGTCAACTAGTATCTAGCATCTAATGCTAGCATCCTTGATCAAACACTCACTTGGCCTGTCAATAGGTATCGGTCATATCCAATACTAATTTTGTGATAAAATGTGTTGATACTCCTTGGGATGTTTCTCAATTGTAAAAGACTTTTAATTCCTTCTCGGTTAAGAGGCTTATATGCTCGAATGGTTAAACTGAAACACTAATGATCTTTTCATACATACAACTGAATTACAAATTTTCAGATCTATTGTAAGTCTATTACCTCTCTGATCAATGTAATCACTTATACCTTTCCTCTTCTCTTGTTCACCTCATAATTCATAATGAATTGGGTTTGTCTCTATATAAACATGATTTCCCCTTTTCTTGTCTTTCTTGATTCTTGGTGTGTTCAACAATTCTCGCCAATAGATTTAAAGAAAAATCTTGATTTATCTCATATAGATCTTCTTTCCAACTGGAAAAATCATCTTTAAATCACTTACTTATCTCTGGCTTTATCTAGATGATTAAAACAATGATAAGTACCCATTAATTCTATCTTTAGCTTCTTGATAGCTAAGCATTTTGTCATTTTTTGGACTCTCTATTTTTTCAGTCAATACTTCAGTTAGTCATCGGTGATAACTGATTGTTCCATCAGTGTGACTTTTGATGTCATTGTGATCTCCATCCTTTTCTTCTGCATCAGGAAACACTAAAATTATTTCCATCGGGTTTCTCTGTGTTTCACTCATCAGGAAACACTATAACTCTAATCATCGGTAATGTTGTGCATTAGCTCATCGGGTAACATTGTGGCTCTACTCTTTTACTCTGACCATCTATGTGCACTCTGTCGGTGTATGCAGTCACTTAGTGAATACTTGACTTGTATGCATTACTGATAGTATAGTCTTGATTCATCAATTCTTTGAAGTCTTTGGCAGTATTACAATGACCATAAAGATCATATCAAGTTGACATCAATGAAAATATAATACATTAACTAATTTAATGCCTTGCATGATCATCAACTTAATATCTTCAAACATTCAATCAGTTACATGTCATCACACTTGAATAGTCCAAAATAGCCCAATTAGCCCTAGTTTCCCTTAATTTTAGGAATCCACTCTATGAAGACCTTTGAGCCAAAAGACCTACAAAATATTGCATGTTTTGGAAAAGGGTATTTGAATATCATATTTGTTTTTTGGGTTATTTTGGAAATATTTGAAAGAAGTGGGGAAAACTAGTCAAATAGGGCTAGTAGATAATTAGGCCTAAAAGACAAGGTTCCATCAGATTTTGGAAATTATTTGAAAAAAAATTTATACCCTATCCTAATGGGATTAAATTAAGTACAAGAAGGTGTCTATAATGAATTTTAACCTCTGCAAACACTTCTAGGGAGAGGAGTCAAAAAGACACTTGGAGTCATCCAAGAAGGAGCAAAGAAGTGATGAAAGACTTGTTGATAGTCACCCCTAGTGAATCACAATGGTTTTCATCTCTCATAGACATATTGAAAAGGTCCTAAACTAGATAAGTAAGGACTTGAAATATCCTAGAAGAAAGGATAGGGTCTCAGGAAAACTAGGAACAGTTAGGGTCGTAGTAAGCTTGTGTAAGCACACTAAGGGAACCTCTATCAGATTGGTATCAGAGCATACAAGATTAGGCTTGAGGTGAATGTTTCAACCTGCTGAGTTAGTAAGAGATTATACAATGGTGACCAATGTATAACTTGCAAAGAAAGTGGATGAGAAAGAATAACGGAATAGGTTGCTCAGAGATATATTGGCCCAATTAGACAAAATTTTTGATCAAGTGGAAGAGAAGACTGAGGAAGTCAAAGACAAAGTTGAAGGAAAGAATAAATAGATAACCATAGATGATGAGTTCCTTGAACGAGACCCTGGCCTCACCTAAGAACCCTTCTTGAGATCAATGAATGCCTTAAGTGGAAAGGCATTAGAGAGAATCCTAATATTTAGTGGGAAAATAGAACCAAAAGTAGTCCTACACTGGATTGAAGGACTGGAAAACCATTTTGAATATGATGGGATAACAAAATCCCAGAAGGTAAAAGTGGAAAAATAAAGGCTTAGAGGATCTACACTCACTTGGTGGAAATTCATCCAAGATGAGAGGGATAAAGAAGGAAAGAAACCCATTGCCACTTGGAAAGCTATGGTAGATAAAATCAGAGAGGCATATGTGCCAAAAGACTATGAAATTCAGTTGCATAAGAAAAGAAAAAGTTTAAGACAAAAAAATTGGATGTTAACTCTTACACCAAGGAGTTTCAAAGGTTGTGCATGAGGTTAAGAGTTGCAGAAGATGAAAGTGTGAAGTTAGCTAGATATCTAAATGACTTAAAGTGGAATATTCAAGATGAATTGAGTCTACTTACCCCTACCATAGTTTAGAGGTGCCACCAACTTCCAGTTAAGGTGGAAGAAAAGTTGAAAAAGAATTAAAAATCAAACAATACTAGAGGTAGAGGAAGAGGAAGAGATGGTAGAGGCCAAAGAGGTGGAATGGTGGTAGGATTTCAGAACCAAAGACTCAAGGAAAGACTAAATTGATTGAACAACAAGAAGGAAGCTCAAATAGAGGAGGATTAATTAGAGGAAGAGGCTTTAATAGTAATATGAGAGGTGTTGGTTGTATTCCTGGTTTTGTTGGTTTGCTCTAAAATTTTGTTGTCCTCTTGCCAATTTTTATCCAGAATTACAAAATATGTCCCAATTTGATTTATCCCTATGGAAATTTTGTGTTCTTAGGTCAAAATCTAGATGAATAGTGAAAAACCCAAAACCTTGAGCTGTCTTCTAGGTGAAAATACAAAAAAGCCCTAAAAATGTCAATCGAGTTTCTATTTTTGCATTACCCTTTTTGAAAGACTTAAGTTATAAAAAGTCATGTTCTTTTTTAATGGTTGCCTAGTTTCTTAATCCTAAAAGCATATTCTATTTTGTCATGAGACTTGGCGATTAACTGTAGTCGGGATGTGTCAAAAGGGAAAAGAATATTCTTTGTAAGTCATGAGACTTAGTGAGGTCTTTCATGTCACGAAGTCTCCCAATGAAGAAAACATGATCTGGCAACATGGTGACAAGCGGTTAAGTCACAGTGTCGCACAGTGTATCCTGTAGTTAGTAAATTATCATGAGACTTAGTGATTTCTTCAGTCATGGGGTCTTCATATTAAAACACAGTTAGTAATAAGTTTAAAAGCTTCACTCACCATGTCTCTAGTTAAAAGGTCAGTTAAGTAAAAGGTTTAGAGACTTGGCGACAAACCACAAATTGATTGAAATATATGGTGGTCGGGTAGTCACTGGTCAAACATGGTAAGTCAACATTTTTTTCAGTGATTTGGAGACAAACAATTAGGATGAGACATGTGTCCATAGTGAATAAAACAAAGTGTATTAGTTGCATAGTCTCTCAAAAGGAAATATATCATTTGGCGATTAAGAGACTAAAAGATGTAAAGGTATGTATTGTCACGTGGTCTCCAAATGATGTAGGGTGTCCAAAATATATTAAGCAACTTAGCAGAGCCATCAGATGAATAATAAGATAGGATCAATGATAGTCATTGAGTCTCTATCAAATTTGCATAAGAGTAAAATGTTCTCGCGACAATGAGATTTGCTTTAGTCGCATAGTCTCCGAATTAAAATTAAAGTGATGAGATAAAGTTTCATGTGCTATGTTGTGAAGTCTCCAAAGAAAGTATTAAAGAGTATTTTTATTTAGCGATATGGAGACTAAGGGTAGTCGTGGGGTCTCATAAAGAGAAAAGAACATTTAGAGACTTAGAGATAAGAGCTTAAAAGATGAAAAGTAACTGTGGTCATGAGGTCTCAGAATAAAATCTAAGTTTGGCAATACTACTAGTGACTTGGATTCATTTGGTCATGTGATTGCCAAAATTTAATCATGGTTAAGATAAGGTGAAGAAAATCATATAGTCACTAGATCTCCAAAAGAATTGAGAGTTAAGAGATTTGATCAGCGAAAAAGAGATAATGTATAGTCGCTTGGTCGCCAAATATGAAAAGTGATAATAAGAGTCAGTTGCTAACATGACAATATAGAGATTCATCAATAAAAATATAGGAGATTAATTACTATGCAAAAAGGGTAGCTAAGATGTCTAGTGAAGAACCAATCATATTAAAATATGTCATTTTGTTCAAATTTTATAAGGGTTTTTTTGAAAACGCACTCATATGATTTTGATTTCCTGTCACATTCATGAGCTATGGCTAGGAATTCAATTAATACCACAAGCATGTAAAATTGAAGGTGAAATTTATTTATTCTTCAATGATGAGCTAAGTACTTTGAAAAGTTACCATAAAGGGATCATCTCAGGTTTATTTTTATTCATCATACATCCAAAATTTTAGAGCGGAGAATTTGCTAGGTTTTCTATGTCTAGGAAGCAAGAATTGATCAATTTCAGGGTGATTCTCTAGTTTTCAAAGTTCTTGAATTGTCTTCAGTGCACAGAGAAGAGTAAGGAGTCTGGAGAGAATATTTGTTTCAATATCAGTGAAAGAGAAGTGAAAGAGAACAAAATGAGTAAAGCAGTTAGTGTGGCTTCTACCAGTGGGAAGAGCGATGAAGTAGATGACGATGCCAAGGGGAAAAGGAATTTCTCTGATGAATTTTTGAAGCTGTTACCTGGGTCTACACAGAACAAGAGGGAAAATGCCAACATGTTGGCAGATGAATACTGTGATATCAAAGATGCCCATACACTAGTTTCTACAGGTTTTTCTCTTTATAACTATTTTTATAATAATGTTGATAAGGCCATCCCAATATCAAACCCTTGGACTAGTGGTTTGGCTAGGTTAATTGTTCCTAATGTCTTTGTAGATGTAGACTTGTTTCTAGGTCTAGCAAACCATTATGACTCCTTGTCTAGGACAATTAAAAAGAATGATGGTACTACACTGTTAATTTAGAATAAGAATTCGTTTATGTAAGCTTTTGGTTTATATAGTACCATGTCCACTAAGATTAATATTATAAGATAGGAGGAAAGGTATAGGTTATAACCTGGGGTTGCTAGAAACCAATTGAAAAAACATATCCTTAAGGAGGTTAGAAACCACATTACCCATTTACCAGGAACTGCACCCTATTGTTTCAAAGATCTACATTTTTATATCAAATACATTGCATATGCTTTGTGTAGAGTGTTGGGTAAGGATGGAGGAGCTGAGAAGATAAATTCTGGGATTTTGATGATGGTATTAGATTTACAAGATGTGAATTCTAGTACTAGCTATGATTACATACAATACATCATTGATAGAATGCATGACGGGTTTGTAGCTGTACAGAAGAAGGATAAAGATCCTAAGTTTTTACATTATTCTATTCTGATGCATTTATTATTGCAATTCAATTATGGTATCATGAATGTAAACAATTTGAACCCCCAGAGAATCTTTCATGACCGGCCCAATCCTATCCAATTTTGGATTAGGAAATGGAATTTCACCTCCAAGGATTGTGATTTCTATGGATTTGAGAACTAGATTGTCTACCCTTTGATGCAGAGTTTGGGTATTAGAAAGACTAGACTCCCAGTGAAGGTGCTACAGTTGCTGAGACTATGTGAATATTTTGATAAGTCGGAAGGTGACCACAATTGGGGAGATTTCTTTTTAGAAGAAAATATCACTATGATCAGAGTGTATGGATGCACACATCCTCCCCATGTCCTACTATATCATGTTCCATCAAGATTTGCAACTATGGAATTCATTTGGCATCTTTTGTTAATAGATAATGAGCACTTTGCACCACACAGGAAGGGGACATTAACCCCTAGGCAATTCAAGATTTTTTAGTTTACAATTAGCAAAGGTGCTATTGATTTAGTAAGTAGATGGTTGGAAATCTGTAGGATGGGAGTAGCATTATATATGTATATTGATCCAAAGGGATTTATTGCATGAGCTAAGAAAATCCTAACTCCTACCATATCGAACACATATGTGAATGGTCTTTGTGTGGAGGAGGATGCTACTAGGAACATAATTAATGAAGATGAAGTGAGAAATAGAAGAGAGAGAATTCAAGAGTTGTTAAATTTGGAGAAATGGATAAAAAGAAATGGATTTGCATTTGGAGGTTTTTACCCTGACCTGCCATATTTTGACAAAATTAAAGCTATGATAGATAATTTTTACAGACTCTGTGAGCAATTAGATAGAGTTCTAGATGTGAAGAAAGGGGGAAAAGAACATGAATATTTAGAATCTGAATATGAGAGTGAAAGTGATGAAGAATATGTCAATCCACCTCAAATAGATCAACCACAACAGAATGTTGCAGAAGTAATTCATATACAGGGGGAACATGGACATATTATAGATTTGACTGAGGTTTCTCAACTTGATGATGTAGATGAGCCTGCTACCAAGAGGCCGAAAGTTGATCTTGGTCAGACCTCTTATGATGAAACTTACATAAGAAAAGAGAGAAAAGGGGATAGAGTAAGTGCTCTTATTCTTGGAAATATATTATATGACCATAATTTGAGAAAATAGATCATAAAAGGAAAGAAATAGTAGCAAGAGGTAGAGGAAAACATAGATTTTCCTCTCAGAGCATGTATTGATGAACGATTGCTTCACCAACAATAGTTTTTAAGTGATGATAACTTCATAAAAACTGATGAAAATTAAGGATTTCCTAAGATGGCATAAAAAGGTACAGATCAGAGAGCAGTTGAAATTAGATGGTGAAGAAACAATAACAAATGAGGCTCTATTAGGTTTACAATCATATGATCCTTAAAGTGAGGAGCTTTCTCCTAATGAGGCTAGGAAAATGGTCTTGAGTAGTGGAATTTTGCTTGCTGAAGGCTGGGATTTAGCGTCAACCTTCATAATAGACCAAATCAGAAAGCAACCAGATCTGAAAATGGTGAGTGAGATTCAAATGGGTGACATGATCAAAGGATTTGGGTATAGCCCAAAATCTCAAGCATTTTCCATGTGGAATTTGTGTCCTAAAGACCAGAAGCCTCAATTATTGAACATTCAAGAGAGCACAGTGGGAAACCTGATGGTTTGGATAGTGTAAAACATAGGAGATCTTGAGATTTATCAGATAATGACACATTGGGAACATCTAAATGAAGACAAGACAAAGTAGTTTTCTGAGAAATGTGGTGTCTTAATTGAGGAGGCTAGTGCCTTGGCCAAAGATAGAGAATTGTGGCATATCAAGATCCATTAGCAGGATAATGTAATTGCTGAAATGACTAAGAAATTGCAAGAAAAACCAGAAGTTGTATATGTACCCTCACAACAACCTCTACAAATAGAAGCAAAAGTTGAATTAGGGGAAGAGGAAAAAATAGAGGATATGGCTAAAAGGGATAATGAAGTTGCCATCAATGCATTAAGGAGTATACTTCAACATAGGATTTATATCTTGAAAGATAAAATAGATATAATCCTGAATGTATATAATAAATTACCCATTTTGCATGAAAAAGTAATAGGGTACATCTCTATTTTGACTCCTTTTTTCACAACATGGTCTCCTAGGGTTCAATTGCTTGAGAAATTAGCCTCTTTGCAGTAACAGAGGCCAGATTTGCCACAGATTGTGTCAGAAGTAGAAGATGAGATCAAGAAAGTTAATGTCACTTTACCTTTCTTTAAAGGTAAATTGAATTAGATAGAGGCAAAGATGAGCCTATTTTCACCAAATTTTAATAGATTTGATCCTCCACTAAAAGGAGAAGATGATCAGATTAAGGCCTTAGAGGCCTGGAGAAATGAATTTGACAATAGATTGCCTAGTAATGATGTATTTATTATAGATTCTGATATATATTTAGATGGTTTTAATAAAATTTTGGATGAGGCTTTCAAAGCAGAAACTGGCATAAATAAATTCTTAGTTGATGTCAAAAGCATAACTAATGTCAGATGGGAAAGGTAGAAAGGACAACTGGAAAGTATTCAGAGCTTTAATTGGCCTGAAGAGGAGGATGTGATAGCATGGGATTTGATGAAAAAACCAAAGAAGAAGAAACCTGTTGAGATAGAAGAAGAGGTTCTAGATGAAGAGTAGAGAGGAACACTTGGCACCTGACCATTAAGCACATAGAGGTTAGTAATTATCAAAGACAAGTGTAGGTTAGCCTGAAATGGTGGTCACTTGGTCTTAGTACAAATATTAGATACTATCCTAAACATTGTCAGACAAAGACACCAGAATTTAGATGAAGACAAAAGAAGATCAGATTTCATCCCCTATTCTTGTCTTCCCATTGCTTGAACATTCTTGTTTCTTGTCTTTTCTATACTTTTAGGGTTAGGTTCCTTAAACCATCTAAAGCTTGTTGCATCCTTACTTTAAGGATTCCAAGATGGTTTAAGACATATAAATAGATAAAATTGTAATATTTATGAAGGAGATGAAATATATTGGCAAGCCAGACTTTCTAAATTTTAGTCTATGTTTTTGAGCTTTTTGAGATTTTTATGTATTGAAGCAGAAATATATGAATAAAAATACAGTGCAACTTTACTCTACATTGTTGTTGTCTCTTTACTTATTATATGTACTATTTTATGTTTAATTTGCAAGGCATATTAAACATATTGGCTATAAGGTAGTTATCTGATTATTTGCAAGCTTCTTCTAAGAGGAGAATTAAACTTTGCAAGTAGTTTCAGAGAGTACAGCAGTGATTGAGGATTTGATACAAAATTGTAGAAGTGACATGATAGTTTGCAAGGCATTTTATCTAAGTTGCATGTAGGTTTCAAGGAATCTTAAAGTATTCTATTTTATATATCTTTGTGGATTTATATCTATTGATTTTATAAGTCCAAGGATATGCACTAGTCTAGGAGCTTGTTTGGTAATCCATCATCATCCAAAATATTCAATACTATTCAAAATCAATTACCTTCAGAGTATACATGTAAAATCAATTGTATTCATAGTGATTACAGTTGAAGTTTGTTGATTTCTTAAAGAGTAAATCAAATAGGTTATTCCTCCTAGATTCACAAGAATTGTAAAAGGAAAGAAAGATGAAATTCCCTATCATGTTGTTGTTTGTTGTCATTAAGATAATGATTTGGATTGTTAAGCTTTTTCGTAGAATATTCATAGTTATCTGCATTATCATTTATATATCTATATAAGAACAGAGCATTCAACACATAAGTAAAATCCACTCTAAAGATATTGTCAATCCAGTAATCAATCATAGGTAATATCTTCCTGAGTCTATGGAACTCAAAAATGAAGGAGGTGATAATAGGTATCCTCAATGTTATCAAATACCTCAACAATTAGCCTTTCTCTTGTCAAAAGGGAGTTTGCATTCAAGTATAATTAGTATACTATCATCTTAAGGTTGTGGTGCAAGAAAAAGAGCTAACAAGAAGAAGGAACAATATCCAAGGAAGAGGTTCCTATTTTCAACAATGAAGTGCTATCATTACAACCAAATGGGGCATCCTACCTATAGGTGTCCAGAGAAAGGCTCTACTTTGAAAGGGAGTGATAAGAGAGTAAATTTTGTTCAAGAAGAATCTAGTGGTGGTAAAAAACACCTTGAAGTACCCTTAGAGTAAGAAGAGGGAGAGAATTTAATTATAAGGAGGATAGTGATTAAAGAAACAGTGAGAGAAGAACCAAGCTAGAGAAGATCACTATTCAGAGTGAAGTGCAAAATGATGGGTAAAGTGTGTAAAATCATCATTGACTATGGGTCAATTGATAATATTGTGTCAAAGGAGGAAGTTAGTAAACTAAAAATGAAAAGGAATCCACATAGCAATCCATACAAGGTTACTTGGTTGAACAAGGGACAACATGTCCTTGTGAATGAACAAGCATGGGTGGACTTCTATATTGGAAGGTACAAAGATAGGGTGTTGTGTGATGTCCTTTATATGGATGAATGTCACCTCTTACTAGGAAGGACATTGAAATTTTATATACAATCCATGCATGGTGGGGCCAAAAATGCATCTTCTTTCAAGAAATATGGTGTGACTTTCAAAATCCAGTCACTGCTAGAAGAAGGAGAAGTGAAGCCCACAAGCCCCAATGTTATTTTGGTAAGTGAAAAAGAGTTCTTAGAAGCTATAGAAGAAGGAGAGGGAGTATAATATGTATTGTTTTTGAAGCCAAAGGAAGAATATGTAGAGAAGATAGTACAGAAGACAAAGATTCCTATAGAAGTGCAAGAATTGCTAAAAGAGTAAAAATACATTGTAAGTTATAGACAACCAGCTACCCTACCCCCTAAGAGCTCTATTAGCCACAAAATTTACTTTATCCCAAGAGCCACCCTTCCTAATAAAGCTTCTTATAAGATGACCCCTCAACAAAATGAGGAGATTGCCAAGAAAATCCAAGAGCTCCTAAACCAAGGCCTCATTAGGAAAATTATAAGCCTACGTGTTGTTCCCATTGTCCTAGCACGTATAAGGGGGGAACTTGGAGGTTATGTACTAATTCTAGATTCGACAATAGAATCACCATTAGGTATAGATTCCCTATTCCAAGGATAGAAGACCTAATGGGATATTTAGGAGAGGCAAAGAACTTTACTAAGATTGATCTAAAGAGTGGTTATCATCAAATTAGGGTCAAGGAGGGAGATGAATGGAAGATTTCCTTCAAAACTTTAGAAGGTTTGTATGAATGGCTTGTAATTCCATTTGGGCTGTCAAATGCCCCATCCACATTCATGAGGCTTATGAATGTAATTATAAAGGAATACATTGGTAAGTTTGCTGTAGTATATTTGGATGATATCTTTAACTTTAGTAAGACTAAAGAAGAACATTTGAGGCATTTTCAAATTGTGTTTAAGAAACAGCATGAGGAAAAGCTAATGATAAATCTAGATAAGTGTGAGTTTTTAAAGTAAGAGATAGTGTATCTTGTTTTTGTGTTGTCTCAAGGGAATCTTAAGATGGATCCAAGCAAGGTAGAAGCCATCATCAACTAGCCTACCCCCAAAACTATAACAAAGGTGAGAAGCTTTCATGGTTTAGCTAAATACTCTAGGAAATTCATCAAGCATTTTAGTGCTATCTGTGCTCCCATGTTATATACCATAAAAGGGGGGATGCGAATCAAGTTTGTGGGGAAGGAAAAAGATAACCATGGATTTGAATTTTTGAAGAAAAAGAGATCTAATCAACCTATCTTAATTCTCCCATGTTTTGAGAGACTCTTCACAATTGAGTGTGATGCTCGCAACATTGTTATAGGGGTTTTCTTGAGCCAAGAAGGGATGCTAGTGGATTTTCATAGTGATAAGCTCAGTAATGCAAAGAGGAAGTACTCTTCCTATTACTTATAGATGTATGCTATAGTCCAAGAATTACAGAAATGGAGTCAATATTTTCTCCCTAAAGAATTTGTGGTGTATTCAGATAACCAGGATCTTAGCTTTTTAAATTCACAAGACAAGCTTAGTCACAAACACATGAAATGGGTGGAATACTTGTAGGCTTACACCTTCAATATCAAGCATAAGAAGGGACTGAATAACAAATTAGTTGATGCACTAAGCAGAAGATTTATGATAGTGAAAGAAGTGAAATTGTAGAGCATAGGCATTGGAAGTTTAAAAGACTTGTATGCAGAGGATGAAGACTTTGCAGAGATATATAGGGTATGTAAGGAACATAAGAATCATTTCCATGGTGATTTTTCTGACTAAACAATGTAAAGTGACTTTTTGTTTAAGGGTATTCAGTTATGTGTCCCTAGGGGATCAATTGGGGAAAAATTAATTCAAGAAAAGCATAATGGGGCACTTAGTGGTCTATTTGGAGTCAACAAGGCTCAAAAGTTATTGCAGAGGTTTAATTTTTGGCCAAGAATGAGTCTAGATATCAGAAAGTAGGTGGAGTATTTTGTAGTGTGTCAAAAAGCCAAAGGCACATCCTCTAATGTAGGCCTTTATCAACCTCTCCCCATTCCAAGTAGATAATGGGAATGTTTGAGCATGGAATTTGTGGTAGGATTACCAAGGACAAAACAAGCATTTGATAGTATATATGTCATAGAATATAGATTCAACAAAATGATACATTTTGTCTCTTGTAAGAATGTTCGTGATGCTTTTTAGAATGCACATCTATTCTTCAAAGAGATTGTGAGAACCCATGGGTTACCCTTGAGCATAGTTTCAGACAGAGACTCCAAATTTATGAGTCACTTTTGGAAGACATTATGGAAAAAATCGGGGACTAATCTATCATTTGGGTCTTCTTATCACCCTTAGATAGATGGTCAAATTGTGGTAGTAAATAGGAGTCTATAGTACCTATTGAGGTGTCTCACTAAGGAATATAGTCAATCTTGGGACCAACTATTGGGGCAGACAGAATATGCTTATAATGACACAGTCAACAGGACAAATGAAAGGGGTCCATTTGAAGTTTTTTATGGGTTACATCCTAGAGGGATATTTGAACTCAGAGAGTTAAATCATGGAGCCAAAGTGAGTGGCTATGCAAAAGACTTTGCACATTCCATGAATGAAGTACATGAATCAGTGACAAAGACATTAACAGAGAATACTACAATGATAAAGCAAAAGGAGGATGAAAGAAAGAAAGATGTACAATTCAAAGTGGGTGATCTTGTAATGTTCCATTTGAACAAGGAAAGGTTTCAAAATGGAGTTCCAAATAAACTAAAAATGAGGAGATTAGGACCTTGTACTATTATGGCCAAATATGGTAATAATGATTACAAAGTTGAACTTCCTGAAGATATTGGGTTGTCTCTAGTCTTCAATGTTGTAGATCTGGTCCTTTATAAGGTCCCTACTCTTGATCCTGATCAAAGTCTTACTAAAGTCATCCAAGAAGTGGAGGACCTGCAGTTAACCCCTACACCATCCAAGAAAGCAGAAAAGGTACTTGATTCAAGGGTCTCAAAATAGACTAGACCAAAGACTTACAAAGACCATCTGATAAAGTGGCATGGCCAAGGAGATGAAAAGGATACTTGGATCAAAGAAATAGAGTTCAAGAAGTTGGGGATATAATCCAAATTTCTCAATCCAAGGGTGGGTTGAAATCTTTTTTTTTGGGAGAATGGTGTAGGAGCACCTACGCTATCACCTAGTTCTAAGTTTTGTTTGTGGTTTTTACTGACCCTAGAAAGGTCATAAGTGTTTTTTTATGCCTTAGGAGGTCTAGTGAGTTAGTTTCTAGATGTATTTGACTAGGATCAATCCACTCTAGTGCTTTTGGTTATGTTAGTGTTTAGCTCTTTTATTAGCCTAAAGTGATATTTTGGGTCAAAATGCCTAGAAGGCTTAGGAAATCTTGTATTTGAGCCTAAAATGGCCTCTATGGTGTTTTTAAATCATTTCATATAGGTTTGAGGTCATAAAACTATGTTAGAAGGAATATTGAAAAAGTTGTTAAAATGTTGTCATGACATTTGCAACTTTGCAAAGTTGCATGACAACATTGTTAAGAATTGATTACATTAAATGTTTGGGGCATGATAGTTATTTTGACCACCTAAAAATATGTGGAAATCATATTAAACCACGAGGAGGCCCATTTCCTAAGATTAGCTAATGTGGAGAAAAAATCAAATTTTGTGAAGTTGCTCTGTATTATTTTTTTGTGCACTCTTGCTTATTTTTATTGCTAGAGTTATTTAATGGATTAAATCACTCAATATTGATTTGGGTTCTTGTATTTAGGATATTTAGAGTGCATTTTTTTTTTTGAAGTTTCTTTGTGTTCAGTAGAGCAGGTTTGTAAAATCTTTTGTTAGTTAGCTAGTTACTGGTTTTGTCAGGATAGTTTGGAGTAAAATGGCTCCCCCATAGAACCCAACCATGAATTTCATCATGGAATTGAGGGAAATGGAAGGGGAGCCATTTTATAGTGTAAATATGAATGGATGAGCCCTGAGAATATTTTTATCTATTTTTAGCAACAATCCCTAGCCAAGTCTAGTACATCTGGTTAGGTGCTTGTCAGTGATCTAATTGTGTTTGAATGTAGGGGTATGATTGGAAGAGTGAAACCAAGAGTTTTTTTGTTTACATTGGGGTTATATAATGACCTCTAAATAAAATTAGGCCTTTCCCAATCAATTTGGGTACATTTTGAAGCACAAGTCACTTGACTTGTCCAAAATATCCCAATTAGCCATAATTGCTCTTAATTTTAGGAATCCACTGTACGAAGACCTTAGAGACAAAAGACCTACAAAATATTTCATTTTTTGGAAAAGGGTATCTGAATATCAAATTTATTTGGGGGTTTATTGGGGAAATATTTAAAAAAGTGGGAAAAACTAGTCAAATAGGGCTAATAGAGAATTAGGCCTAAAAGACAAGATTCCATAAGAGTTTGGAAATAGTTTGAGAAAGTATTGATACCCTATCCTAATGGGATCAAATGAAGTCAAAGAAGGTGTCTAGAATGAATTCTAATCCCTAAAAACAATTTCTAAGGAGAGGAGTCAAAAAGATAGTTGGAGTCATCCAAGAAGGAGCAAAGAAGTGATGAAAGACTTGTTGATAGTCAACCCTAGTGAAGAAAAATGGTCTAAAACTCTTAGAGAGGTATTGAAGAGGTCCTAAACTAGATAAAATAGATTTTTTGTGTACTGATATCTCTGTGTTGGTCTAGTTCATATTTGCATCAACATGATTGATATTCTAGTTTCATGTAGGTTGATGTAACCTCCTAATCTACCTAGTTACAAAGAGACAAGGGATAAATCCCTAGTCTACCTATCAAGTACTCAAATTTATACTTTGGTAACGGTTTTGTGAATATGTGTGCAATTTTTTCTTTTTACTGTACATATTCCAGTATTACTTGTTTGTCTTGTACTTGTTACCTCAGGTAGTGATACTTTATAGATATATGCTTTGACTTTGCATGCATTACTGGATTCTTTGAAATATTTATAGCATTTATGTTATCATTATAAATCATTACTGGTTCAATGATCTTCTCATTCATTCCTTTCAATAATTGTTTTATACATGCTATGTTAGAACAATTTGCAGTGGTAGCAACATACTCTGCTTCTGTAGTTGACTGTGATACGCATCCTTACATCTTTATAATCCAAGTAACTAGTCTTTCTCCAATAAAGAATGCTCCACCAGTAGTACTTTTTCTATCATCTATATTCCCATCCCAATCAACATCTATATAGACTTTCAATTCAAATTTTCCTTCTCTTTTATACCATATTCCATAATCCTCAGTATTCTTGAAATATATAAAAATTCTTTTAACAACTGACATATGTGATTCCTTGGGGTTAGCAGAAAATATTGCAACTATTCCCACCACATGTGCTTTATCTAGTCTTCTATTTACAACATACATCAATTTACCAATCATAGATCTATACAAGATTTGATTTACCTTAGGTGCCTTGTCCTATTTTGTCAGTTTGCATCCTGTCACCATAGGTGTTCTGACTGGTTTTGATTCCTCCATTTTGAATGTCTTTAGTACTTCCTTGATGTATTTTCATTGAGTGATGTAGATTCCTGCAGGTTGTTGTAAAATTTGCAATCCTAGAAAATTTTTGATCTAACCAAACATCAACATCTCAAATTCTTTCCTCATTTCATCATCAAATAAAATGCACAAGTTATCATTACCTCCAAATATGATATCATCAACAAATAGTTAAGAAATAATTGTCTTATCATCATTTCCTCCTTTTAAATACAAATTTCTTTTGTCACTTTTTCTAATAAATCCAATACTTATTAGATAAGAATGCAATATTTCATACCATGCTCTTGGTGCTTGCTTCAGTCCATATAAAGGTTTGCGTAACTTAGATACCATGTGTGTCTGATCAAGATCAAAAAATCCTTTAGGTTGTTCAATGTATACCTCCTCTTCAAGTATTCCATTCAAAAATGCGGACTTCATGTCCATTTGATATACCTTGAATACTTTATATGCAACATATACATGTATTATTCTTACTCCTTCAAGTCTAGCAACAGATGCAAAATTTTCTCCATATTCAATTCCTTCTCCTTGTGCATACCCTTTGCAAACTAATCTTGCTTTATTTCTGATTACATTCCCATCTTCATTCAATTTGTTTATGAAAATCCATTTTTTTTGAATGATATTTTTATCACTCGGTCTCGATACTAATGTCCATGTATTATTTTTTTGTATCTTCTTAATTTCTTCATTGATGGTATTACATCATTCTTCATTTTATAATGCATATTTAACATTCTTAGGGTCAAATTCACAAATTAAATAAGTGTCATCTCTAAACTTACTTCTTGTCAATATACTTGCTATTTTATCTCCAATGATCTGATCCCATGGATGGTGTCTTGTTACATATCTAGCAAGTACATTTTTAGTTCTTTGTTCTTCATCATCTTCTTCAGTATCTACATTTTCTTCTGGTTCATGATCTTCCAATTCAACATTTTCCTGATTCTCAGTTTGTGATATTTGTTGCCCGATGAAATTAATATGTTGTCTGGTAACATTAGTCTATTACCTAAAAATGTTAGGTATTTGCATCAGTATAGTGTCAGGTTCTACCCAGTAAACAAATCTACTATAGTCCTCTGATTCTTTCATGTTGTCTTCATCATTTATCTCAGCAAATTTATCAAATTTCACATTTTCACTCTTAATTATTTTGTTATTTGACTTGTTAACATATTTATAATATTTTATCTTACTAGAGTATCCAAGAAATATTCCTTCATCACTTTTTGAATCAAATCTTCCATTTCGATCATCTTTCAGAATATAACACCTACTTCCAAATATTCTAAAATAGCTCACATTGGGAGTATTTCCATACCATAGTTCATAAGGTGTTTTGTTTGAATCTATTTTAGTTGTACTTGGTTCAGTGTGTAGACTTCCATGCTAACTAATTCTCTCCAATATGTTTGTGCAACTCCTTTCTCAATCATCAATATCCTAACACAATCAACAATTGATTTTTTCCTTCTTTCAGCAATCTCATTCTATTGTGGTGTCATCGGTGCAGAAACTTGTCTTTTGATTCCATTCTCATTACAAAATTTATTGAACTCATCAGAAATAAATTCACCTCCTCTGTTAGATCTCAAACACTTGATATCTCTACAAGTTTATTTTTCCACTTTTTCCTTATACCACTTAAACATCTTAAATGCTTAATATTTCTCTATTAGAAACATTATAGTCATCATCATAGAGTAGTCATCAACACATAAAATAAAATATGTCCCCAAAATAGCTTTGTGTTCTCATTGGTCCACACAATTCTGTATGAACTAAGTCCAAAATGTCATTAGATGAGAAATTATTGCTCTTGAAACTAGATTTTGACATCTTACCGATTTGAAAAATTTTGCACATTACATGGTCTGGTTTAGTTAAGCTCAGTAAGCCTCTAAATTTACCTTTTCTACTAATCTTAACCATGTTGTCAAAGTTTACATGACAAATTATTTTATTCCATAGCCATATATCTTCATTATTTGTCAATAAAAAAGTAGTTTCAGCTGTGTCAAGATAGAACAAGTTACCTCTTGATTGTTCACCAGTACCGATCAGTTTTCCTTTTCCATCATAGATTCTTGCTTTTCTGTTCCTAAATATCAACTCAGTGACCTATGTTATTCAAATGTGAAACACTCAACATATTGTAGTTAATTCCTTTTACCCAATAATCATTTTCACATTTGATATGATTATTCAGCATAATAGTACATTTTCCTTTTACTTCACATGGTGTATCATTTCCCATTCTTACTAATCCTCCATCATAATGTTATGGAAATTCAAATTTTCCTTTATCACCAGTCATGTGATGTGTACAACCACTATCAATAAATAGTGCAAGAGTACCCTCACAAAACTAAAACTCTTTGATGCTCTCTTGGATCCTTTGATGATCCTAGTAGTCTTTAGGACACTCTAGAAATAAAGGTTATGATTGGACCCTACTTATAAGACCTAGTCCAAAGTTTGGAATTGATAAGCCATTGTTCAACTATTGGTCAACACCTTAGAATAGGATGTTTCCTTAGAATTTAATGTTTTAAATGTTTGGATCCATGTTGGATCATTAGATGTAGGGGTGGACTGAGTTGGGTCACCTAAGATAGGAAAGTTGCTAAAAATTTGTAAAAGTTGCTTTGCAACTTTGATAACTTTTTGCCAAAAGTTGTAAACATCCCCCCAATGGTCATATGGTTTGAAAATAAATTAGTAATAGATGGGGAAGCCTTCATAATCCCTACTAGGTAGGTTGAAGGAATGATGATGTAATTTTGAATTTCTAATCAATAAAATACTACCATTTCTCTACAAATTCTAAGAGCAGTTACAATGTATAGACTGGTACAGATAGGATAGGATGACATTCTGAAACCAAAAGTTTGTAATGTGAATATACTTTCATTTTCAAGTGATTTCATGCTTTAATAAATTCTAGTTTGGAAGTTATCAAAGTTTTGGTCTGACTCTCTGGATTGTAGGCCTAAAACTAGGGTTTCAATTTGTTTTATGTATTCTAATCAATTCCACCATGGGAATCTGATGCCCCTTGGTGGAATTCAAGTTTTGTCTATGAAATTTAAGATTATGCAAATTAGATGTGGTAACTTGTAGGGGGATGGATTTTCCATGATTCCCTAGGTGTACATCCTTATGTGTGCACCTACTAGTGACTCAGTACAGTCAGCATAACTATTTGTTGGGGATTCACCAAGACCTCAAAATCAGGATTTGGAGTCCTTATAAATGCCCTCACATGTTCCCATAATTGGTTTGGGTATTGGTTTGGAGGAAATAGCACTTGTAGTGCAATAGGAGACCTAATTAAGCCTAATAGCCTTGTCTATATTAGGTGTTTTCTCATTTCTCCTTCCATTTCACATCTTGGTGCTTGGATATGATCCCTGAAACCCGAAAGGGTATCTGAATCGCCAACTTGTTCAATACATTATATGGAGGTATTTTGGTCTAGGATCAAAATCTCTCCTAGGAAGCGCTAGAAGCCTAGTTTGGGATTTGTGAAGAAACTATGTTGTATGGGCTTCTTTTAGGTGAAATAACCATTAGAACTAATTGAATATGACCTAAGTAGACCCCACCTATAAGAATAGGTCACCAATGGTCCATTAAGCCAATTTGGGGGTTATTGCTAGAAGTTTGAGTCAAAGTGCTTGTGAAGCCATCTATGATAGAGGGTGTAATAGGGCTGGTGTAACCTAGTTATTAGGTTCCCATCTTTATTTTTATGCTATGATAGCCTAACCTTATCCTTTCCCCACACTTGTGATAAGTTTGAAACACTTTGGCTTTCAATCAAGGAGTTTTGGGTGGTACATTGCCCCATTTTGGGTCACATTGAGGCTTCCAACTGTCCACTTTGCATCAAGTGGTATCAGAGCTATGTCTGCTCCTAAGGATGAGGATATTCCTTGAAGGGTCACAAACATTGATTTAGAAAATATGGTAAGATAACAAAGGGAATCAAATGCAGTCTTGACAAGGAGGTTACAAGAGTTGGAAAGCAAGGTAGAGAGGTGAAAAGTAGTTGCTTCTGGTGATGAAGAAGGGAGTGAGTCTGAGAGTGACAACCTTGATCAGGATGTGAATGTTCCTATAGACTAGAGACCCCTCATTGATGCCTTAAAGTCCATGGGGAGAAGAACCATGGAGTTAAAGTTGGATTTTCCAACCTTCAATGGGAAGATGAATGCAGATTTGGCCTTGGATTGGATAGAGGCCCTAACAAGTTTTTTTGAGTGTGAGGACATCCCTGAGAAGAAGAGGGTGAAAATAGCAATATCCAAGTTGAAGGGAGCAGCCTTAACATGGTGGAACTTCATCGAAATAGAGAGGGTGAAGAATGGGAAGAGCATGATCTCTTCATGGAATAGAATGATTCCATTGGTCAAGGAGACCTATGTGCCTGAAGACTATGGGGGACAACTCCATAGGAAGAAGCAAAGCCTAAAGAAAAAGGAAACGGATGTGGTCTCATATATCGAAGAGTTCCTAAAGTTATTCATGGAGCAAAATGTGGTAGAATATGAAGAAGAAAAGTTGGTAAGGTATATGAATGGGCTTAAAATATCCATTCAAGAGGAGCTCAGCCTACACTACCCTACCACAGTGAACAAGCACTATCAAATGGTACTCAAGGTAGAAGAAAAGTGGAAAAGAAAAAAATAATTTGGAAAAGGGAAAAGTAATTATAGTGGGAAGAACCTTAGAGGGAGAGGAACCTCTTGGAATAGAGGACAGTACAATGGTAATAGTAGCAGGACCCCTAACCAAGGAGACAAAGAGAATAGTGATGCAAACTCCAAAGGTAACTATAGAGGGAGAAGAACTTTCAATAGGAGAATGACAAAAATTGAAAGAGGTAATGGACCATTGAGGTTCTACCATTGCAATCAATTTGGACATCATGCAAGCAAGTGCCCTGAGAAGAGGAACAATAATAATCAAGGGGAAAGGAGAGCACAACTCATTGAAGAGGACAAGCAAGAGGACAATGCAAGGGACTTAGAACCAGAGTAAGGATAGTGTTTGATGATGAGACAAGTCTTCCTTCATGTTCTACAAATCCAAGAACCTCCTCAAAGAAAGAACCTCTTTAGAACAAAAATCAATTGTAATGGGAAGGTATGTAACTTACTTATTGATTTTGGATCAACTGAGAATTTAGTGTCTTGTGAAATGGTTCAAAATATAAATATTCCTAAGAAGCCTCATCCTTTTCCCTATCATGTCTCTTGGTTAACAAAGGGCCAACAAAATTTAGTAATAGAACAAGTATGGATAGAATTTTCAATTGCAGACTTTAAAGATAAAGTTCATTGTGATGTTGTTGAAATGGATGCTTCACACATCCTTCTAGACAAGCCTTGGAAATTTGATGTAGATGACATACACCATTGTAGGAAGAAAACCTACTCCATCACCTAGAATGGAGAAACCTTCACTATGAATCCCCTTCCTGATAACAAATCTTAGAAAGAACCTATTGTCATCATCATGGGTGAGAAAGAGATGTTGAAAGCACTAAAAGAACCGAAAATTGAAGCTTTTATCCTAATCTCCAAGACCAAGAATAATATAAGGTCTGACCAAAATTATCTTATACCAAATGAAGCTAAGGAATTGGTTGGAAAATAAAGAGATGTCACTGCTAGTGACCTGCCCACAAGCCTCCCTCCCTTAAGAGATATCAGTCACCAAATTGACTTGATACCTAGTTCATCCCTGCCTAACAAGGCCCCATACAAGATGACACCATTGTAGCATGTAGAGATTGAAAAATAGGTAAGTGAACTATTGGAAAAAGGACTCATTAAAAAAATTCTCATTCCATGTGTTGTCCCATCAGTTTTGGCCACTAAAAAGGATGGCAAGTGGAGGTTGTGTACTAACAGTAGAGCCCTAAACAAAATAACTATAAGATATAGATTCCCCATGCCCAGAATTGAGGATCTATTGGATCAACTAGGAGGTACTTGCTACTTCACCAAGATAGAATTGAAGTCTGGATACCATCAGATCTGGATCAAACCAGGAGATGAATGGAAGACAACATTCAAAACTACTGAAGATTTGTTTGAATGGTTAGTAATGCCATTTGGGCTAAGCAATGCCCCTAGTACTTTCATGAGGCTTATGAATGAGATATTCATTGATTTCATTGGAAAATTTGGTGTTATTTACCTTGCTGACATACTAATATTTAGTCATAGCAAGGAGGAGAATCTTGATCATGTGGAACAGGTTCTAAGGAGACTTCATAAGCACAAGTTGGTGATCAACTTGGAAAAGTGCATGTTTAAGAAGAAGGAACTTGTGTTCCTAGGATTTGTGATCTCAAAAGGCACCCTCAAGATGGACCCGGAGAAGGTTGAAGCAATCATCAATTGGCCCCCACCAAAGAACCAAGGTGATGTAAGAAGCTTCCATGGACTTGCCACCTTCTATAGGAAGTTTATCAAAAATTTCAATCATGTGTGTTCACCAATACTTGAAACTATTAAAGGAGGTTGAAAGAATAAGTTTTCTTTGAAAAAGGAAGCAAATGATGCATTTCAATACTTGAAAAATAGAGTTTCTCAATACCCCATCTTGGTTCTACCTGATTTCAACAAGTTCTTCACTATTGAGATAGATGCAAGTAATTTGGCCATAGGTGCAGTCCTAAGCCAGGAAGGTAAGCCAGTTGCCTTCTTCTCTGAGACATTAAATGAGGCCAAAAGGAAGTACTCAACCTATGACTTGGAAATCTATGCCATGCTCCAAGCCCTCAAGAAATGGAGGCATTATCTAACCCCTATAGAATTTGTGGTATATACTAACAACCATGAATTAAGTTTTCTCAATTCACAGGAAAAGCTCTTTGTCAGACATCTTAAATGGGTGGAACAGTTGCAGGCCTACACCTTCAACATCAAGCACAAGAAGGGTGTAGAAAACAAGGTTGTTGATGCCCTTAGCTAAAGAGTGACTCTTCTTGAAGAGATACAACTTAAAAGTGTGGGAATTGATTCCCTCAAACACCTATACCCTGATGATCCTGATTTTGCAGAGATTTTTCAAGTTTGCACAAATATGGTTGTAAGATACCATACTGATTTTTCTGAATACCTAATTTAGAATGGACTCCTATTCAAAGGAGCTCAAATATGCATTCCAAAATGTTCAATGAGGAAAAATATAATAAGGGAGAAACATTTTGGTGGCCTAGGAGGACACTTTGGCATTGACAAGACAACATACATGGTGAGAAGAAGTTATTTTTGGCCAAAGATGAAGAATGATGTTAAAAAGTTGATAGAGACTTGCACCATTTTCTAGCAAGGTAAAGGTGTGTCAACAAATAAAGGGTTATATCAACCTTTACCAATTCCCTCTAGACCATGGGAATCAAGCTCAATGGATTTTGTAATGGGGTTGCCTAGAAAGAAACAAGGTTTTGATAGTGTTTTTGTGATAGTGGATAGATTTAGTAAAATGGTCCATTTTGCACCATGTAAAAGAAAAAATGATGCTTCTCATATTGCACATCTCTTCTTTAAAAAGGTAGTTAGGATCCATGGTTTTCCTCAAACAATTGTATCTGATAGGGATGTGAAGTTTCAAGGCCACATTTGGAGGAGACTTTTTAAGAAACTTGGAACTAATCTAACCTATAGCTTTTCCTATCACCCACAAATGGATGGGAAGACTGAGGTGGTAAATAGATCCTTAGGAAATATCCTAAGATGCCTAACCAAATAGTATGCTTAGAGTTGGGATCTACTCTTTCCCTAAGCATATTCTACATTCAATGACTCCATGAACAGGTCAATCAGAAAGACCCCCTTCCAAGCAGTGTATGGCCTTTATCCCAAAGGACCATTGGACCTAGTAGAACTACCATCTGATTTCAAAATTAGTTCTCAAGGACAAGAACTGGCAGCACCTATTACAAAGGTGCAGCATGAGGTAAAAGAAACACTACAAAGATCCACTTTGAAATACAAGGAACATGCAGAAAAAAGAAGAAGGGAAATCCACTTCAAAGTTGGAGATAAGGTATGGGCATTCTTGAGAAAAGAGAGACTACCTAAGGGTAGATATTCCAAAATTCACATGAAAAAAGTAGGACCATGCAATATCCTCAAAAAAATGGGTCATGAGAATTCATATGAGATCTCTCTTCCCCCTAATTTGCAAATCTCTCCAATTTTTGATGTTGTAGAACTCGCCCCCTACAAAGGTATAACAGTTCCAACAAATGAACAAGATGAACAGGCATATATGAATGATGAAGACTATGTCACAAACCTCTCTCCAAGAAAACCAGTTGAGTTGGAGGATATTTTGGACACCAAGTTGCTGAAGTAGACCAGAACCAAGAAATACATGTAGTACCTAGTCAAGTGGAAAGGACTCCCCAACATAGATGCAACTTGGATGAGTGAAGACCAGATCAAGCAGCATGGAACAGTTACCCTCAAGTAGGAAATTAAGCTCTAAACTTCAAGGAGAGTATGGTGTAGGAGCACCCTCACAAAACTAAGAGTCTTTGATGCTCTCTTGGATCATTTGATGATCCTAGTAGTCTTTAGGACACTCTAGAAATAAAGGTTATGATTGGACCCTACTTGTAAGACCTAGTCCCAAGTTTGGCATTGATAAGCCATTGGTCAACTATTGGTCAACAGGGCTCCTAAAACCTTAGAATAGGATATTTCATTAGGACTTAATGTTTTAAATGTTTGGATCCATGTTGGATCATTATACTTAGGGGTGGACCGAGTTGGGTCACCTAGGATAGAAAAGTTGCTAAAAAGTTGTGAAAGTTGCTTTGAAACTTTGACAACTTTTTGCAAAAATTTGTAAACATCCCCCCAATGGTAATATACTTTTAAAATCAGTTATTAACTGATGGGGAAGCCTTCATAAGCCCTACTAGGTGGGTAGAAGGAATGATGATGTAATTTTGAATTTCAAATCAATAAAATACTACCATTTCTCTGTAAATTCTGAGAACAGTTATAGGGTATGGACTAGTACAGACAAGATAACATGACATTCTAAAACCAAAAGTTTTTATTGTGAGTCTACTTTCATTTTCAAGTGATTTCATTCTTTGATCAATTCTAGTTTGGAAGTTATCAAGGTTTTGGTCTGACTACCTAGATTGTAGGCCTAAAACAAGGGTTTCAATTTGTTTTGTGTATTCTAATCAATTCCACAATGGGAATCTGATGCCCCTTGGTGGAATTCAAATTTATTCTATGTAATTTAAGATTATATAGGTTGGATGTGGTAACTTGCAAGGGGATGGATTTGTCGTGATGCCCTAGCTGTACAACCTTATGTGTGCACCTACTAGCAACTGAGTATAGTCAGCATAACTATTTGTTGGGGATTCACCAAGACCTCAAAATCAAGATTTAGAGTCCTTATGAATTCCCTCACATGTTACCATAATTGGTTTGGGTATTGTTTAAGATGAAATAGAACTTGTAGTGCAATAGTAGACCTAATTAGGCCTAATAGCCTTGTCTAGATGAGGTATTTTCTCATTTCTCCTTCAGTTTCACATCTTGGTGCTTTGATATGATCCTTGAAGCCCAAAAAAATATCTGAATCTCCAAATTTTTCAATACATTGTATGGAAGTATTTTGGTCTAGGATCAAAATCTCTCCTAGGAAGGGCTACAAGCCTAGTTTGGGATTTGTGAAGCAACTATTTTGTATGGGCTGATTTTAGGTGAAAGAACCATTGGAACTAATTGAATAGGAACTAAGTAGACCCCATCTATGATCAAAGGTCACCAATGGTCCCTTAAGCCAATTTGGGGGTTATTGCTAGAAGTTTGGGTCAAAGTGCTTGTGAAGCCATCCATGATAGAGGGTGTAATATGGTTGGTGTAACCTAGTGATTAGGTTCCCCTCTTGATTTTTAGGTTGTGATAGCCTAACCTTATCCTTTCACCACACTTTTGATAAGTGTGAAACACTTTGGCTTTCAATCAAGGAGTTTTGGGTGGTACATTGCCCCGTTTTGGGTCACATTGAGGCTTCCAGCTATCCACTTTGCATCAATAACCCAAATATCATGTTTACTAACTTTAGAAATAAGTATTTTTTCTACACACCTCTCATCTTCATCTGAATCATCTTTTAAGGCTACGGACACTGTCTCAATATCTTCATCAATATTAGATCCAATGTTATTATTATCTTCAGAAATGTAACATGATTTCTTACCTTTATCCTTGTAATCTCGGTTATCTCTCCTGTCATACTTTCAGTTGCTTCTAAAATCTCGGTCATCTTTTTTGTCATTACATCTATCATTTCTATCATCATTCTTTTTGTTAGGGCATCTTGCAGAAAAATGGCCAATCTCTTTACAATTAAAGCATATTAAAGGTAGTTTACCTTTATATCTTCCTTTACCTTTGTGTAATCTTCTAGCCATTAAAGCTTCAAGCTCATCAAGTTTCTTGTCATCACTATCACTATCACTAATTTTTATAATTATGTGTTTGCTACTAGATTTACCAATTTTCAAAGTAGACATAAATGCAAATTCCATAGATGGTACAACACTATTTTCAAAGTTATTTAGCTCAAAAGAAATAAATCTTCCAACAAGACTATCTTATTTCTAGGTGTGACTCTCATTTCTTGTATTACAGAGACTCTTATAGAATAAATAGGCAATAGAGTTCTAATAATCTTACTCACAATTATGTCTTCATCAATGGTTCCACCAGATCCTCAAATAGAATTCACAACTTCTTTAAGTTGGGTACTGTATTGTGTGATGTTTTCTCCTTCATTCACATGTCATCAAAATTTCCATGAAGGATCTCAACTTTAACTCTCAGTACATTTACATCTCCTCCATAAACCATTGTAAGCTAATCTGACATCTTCTTGCACTTGTACAATTCTTGATGTCCTCAAATTTAGAATTAGTAAGTGAAGAGGAAAAATCTTCCATGATAAGGTTATTCTCATGTTTTCCTTTCAACTTATTTATTGTCAAAGCTCGAGTAGGTAGAATGAATTAATTGTTGGAGATTTACTTCTGGCAGCTAGTTGATTGTATGTTTGTCATTGATGAAAACATATAATATACAACAGTGTTCTATATGTATTTATCAGAATGATTTTATCAAGCCTTGCATGGTTATATTCATTTTGTAGACATGTTGTTTATTTTTTGTGCATACACGCAAACTCAGATATGAAGTTTTAGTTGTGTTGTGTAATTATGTTAAGTGGAAGTTACAGTTTCTGGAGTTTGTCTGTATAGAGCCGACGTATTGCATTGGTTCTTGAGTTTCACCTATCTTTGGGATATGTGTGTGTATATTCAAGTTTAGTTATGATTTGATGATAGTTATCTAAAGGTGCCAAATGTGTTTCAACAAGATTGCAAAGTTAGAGTTAATTTGGTGAGGCCAACTTAGTGAATCATCACATCTATTCAGTTTATATTGCATGGTTGTAATTATGCTTGCATGATTAGTAAAGCCAACAAGGATGTTATGAAGAGTTTTCTAATAGGTCCCTTTATCCTATACTTTGAGGAAGATACTTATATCAAGTCATTTTTGGAATGCTATGTGTGAATGATAAGAAAAGATACAGGAAAGTGTAGAGTAGAATATCAGTTGAGTTTCATTCATCAAGGATCCATGTGAAGAATAAGTGAAAGATTACAATACACTAGAACTTATCAAGATAGTAGGTCTACTCTATAATTCATCATCAGATATAGTGCATATCTATTCTTCATAAGGTTGTATCCTTCACCATTAAAGCAGTGAGCTTTTGGACAGTGAGTCCTCACCCTTAACCAGGTTATTTGTAAAAGACTCCTAATAGGGTCAGACCCTTAACCGGGTCACTATACTTATTGCATTGTAAAGAACAACTCCTAACAGGGTGGTAAGATATTCTAACAAGGATTATTATAAACAAGTATAGTTCATGTGGGTGTTAATTCCCACTGGGATTTTTACCATTTGGTTTCCCCGTAACCAAATTGTGGTGTTGTCTATTGTTTTATATAAATGTGCATTTACTTTATTGTATTCTAGAGTTAAAAAGAGAAAAGAATTAAATTAGCTGATAACTGATTCATGCCCCCCCCTCTCAGTTATCCTTTGGGACAATTCTAACAATTTGTATCAGATCCAAGTGCCTTGAAGAAGAAGCCTAACACCTTAAGGTAGATCAGATGTCTTACTTCAGAAAAGAGAGCCCTAAATTTGATGGAGAAAATTATCTGGATTGGAAAAACAAAATGATAACACATCTACAGTGTGTTGGTTTTGACATCTTTGAGATAGTCACACAAGAAGTTGTTATTCCCTCTTTAAAAGACCTATCAAGAGATGATGCTACTAGTAAATAGAAGGATACATTCATAGCTAATGCAGCTGCCAAAGAAGCCCTTATAAGTGCACTATCTAACAATGAATTTTCTGAGATCAAGAAATTAGACAAGGCATACACAATATGGAAGTATTTAGAAGACATGTTTGAAGGAGATGTTCAATAAAATAATGCGTGCAGGAAGACATGGAAAAAGAAATACAATAGTCTTGAGATGTTACCTGAAGAGAACGTTAGAGCCTATAATCAGAGGAAGATATAATGGACAAGCTATTGACTACTTTAACATCAGACTATGAGAACAAGATCAGTATTCTAGAGGAAACCATGAAATTTTCACAAGACTTCAAGAGAGAGACTTTGATTAGAAAAATATCTACATTTGAGATATCAAGATTGAAGAATGAACCAAAAGGTGAAACAACCTTCAAAGCTTTAGTTCATGGTAATAAATCTCACATCTCTAGCAATAATGAGAAAGAAGAAGTTAATGAAGAACTAGAAGAAATCATAGCTATGATTACCACAAGAGAAAAGAAAGGAAAACAAAAATATGAAGGACAACTTCCATTCAAATTTTTTTCATGCAACAAGATCGGTCACTTTGCATCCAAGTGTCCTACAAGAGTAAATAAATTTAGATCTAATTATAAACCTAAATACAGGATGGATTGCTATCATGCTTAAGAAGGTGTAACTGATGAAGACTTAGGAGAAGATGAAATTGGATTTGTTTCCCTTAAAAAAATGGAAAAAATGATTGAGCATATGGACATTAAATATGAAAAGGAAACACAAGAGTTATCCCTAATTTCCAAAGCATACATCAGAACTGATTGGATCATTGACAACGGATGCTCTCATCACATGACAGGTGATAAAGATAGATTTGTTCATCTATACAAGTACAAAGGTGGTATGGTTAGATTTGAAGATAACACTCCTAAACCTATCATAGGTAGAGGATCCATCATCCTAGATGGAAAGAACAAGACAGATGATGTTTTGTATGTTGATGGATTACATCAAAATTTACTAAGTGTTGGACAACTACTTGACAAAGGTTATCATTTGGAATTCCAAGACAACAAATACATTATTAGCAACAAAGAAGGAGACATGATTGCATCAGGCTCCAAAACAAAAGGTAATGTTTTCCAGCTCAATTAAGATTTAAGTTGTTTTGTTACAAAGGTGGATGACAGTTGGTTATGGCACAAGAGACTCTGTCATATCAATTTTGATAATATAGTAAAGATAAGCAATGTCAAGGCAGTTAGAGATCTTCCAAGTATTGCAAGACCAGCTGAAACAATATGCAAGGAATGTATTATGGGAAAGCATATAAAGAGTTCTTTTAGAAGCAAGCAGAACTCAGCTGAAAACAAGTTAGACTTAGTGCATACAGATTTATGTGGTTCTACTCAAACTAGGTCATATTATGAAGAAAGGTATTTCATTTTGTTTGTTGATGATTTTTCAAGAATGATATGGGTTACATTCTTAAAGGAGAAGTCAGAAGCCTTTGAGAAATTCAAAATATTCAAAGCCAAAGTGGAGAATGAATTTTCATTAAAACTAAAGTGTCTAAGATCAGATAGAGGAGGAGAATTCACCTTTGACTAGTTTTATGACTACTGTGAAGAACATGGAATTAAAAGATAATTGAGTGCACCCAGAACCCCATAGCAGAATGGGATAGTAGAAAGAAGGGACATGATCATACTTGATATAGTGCACACTATGATGATTGAAGGAAAAGTTGTGCACACCTATTGGAGAGATGCAGTTAATACAACAATCTATACTATAGATAGAACACAACTAAGGCTAGGCATGGATAAGACACCTTATGAACTTTGGTCTGGTAATGTACCTACAGTAAAATAATTCAGAAAATTTGGTAGCAAGTGATACAACAAGAGAGATAATGGTGTTGGTAAGTTTGATACCAAAAGCAATGAAGGTATTTTCCTTGGTTACTCTACGAAAAGAAATGCATACAGATGTTTTAATTTGAGATTAAAGAAGATAATTGAAAGTACTCATGTAAAGATTGATGAGAAGTTCATGGTTCAAGAAAGGTATTATAAATATGCACCTATGATTAAGGATGAACCCAGGCCTAGTAGTAAAGACATTGTTATTGAAGAAATATTTGATTGCATTGATGTTTCATGTAATGAACCTGAATCAAGAAAAGAATTATCAAAGATTATAGATGAGGATGTTACACCAAAAGTTTCAAAGTTCACATCTAGATATCATTCAAAGGATGATATCATTGGAGATCATAGTAGCAGTTTTTTGACTAGATCGAAAGAAAAAAGGTTAATAGTGGATGAAGAGGTATTTTTACTTTCACAGATTGAACCTTTAAATGTTGAAGATGGTTGCAAGGATTCTGATTGGCAAAAAGCAATGGAAGAAGAATTAGATTAAATAATGAAAAATGATACATGGGAATTGGTCCCTAGACCCAGTGACAAAAATGTGATTGGAACAAAGTGGGTATTTAGAAACAAGATGAATGAATATGGAACAATGGTCAGAAACAAAGCAAGACTAGTGTGTAAAGGATATGCATAGAGGGAAGGGATAGATTACACTAACACATTTTCCCTTGTGAGCAGACTGAAATCCATAAAGTTATTCTTGGCTTATGCAACATTCAAGGATTTTAAAGTATATCAAATGGATGTTAAATCAGCTTTTCTGAATGGTGAGTTAAAGGAAGAAGTATACATAGAATATCCTGAAGGAGTCAATCTATCAAATAAGCCAGATATGGTATGTAGATTGAAGAAAGCACTTTATGGACTTAAACAGGCCCCAAGAGCTTGGTATGAGAGACTATATGGTTATCTTACCAGGATTGGATTTAAAAAGGAGTAGAAAATTATAACCTATTCATAAGAGAGACACCTGATGGAATACTACTTGTTGCCATATTTGTTGATGACATTATCTTTGGAGGTAATGACAAGCTTAGTTCAGAATTTGCAAAAGAAATGCAGAATGAATTTGAAATGAGCATGATTGGTCTTATAAAATATTTTTTGGGATTAAACGTAAAGTAGACAGATAAAGGAATATTCATAAATCAATCCAAATATGTGAGGGAAATATTGAAGACCTTCAAGATGGAAGATTGTAAGCCAGTATGCACTCCTATGATAACTGGAAGCAAAATTTCTAAAGAAGATGATTCTGCAGCAATTGATAAGACATTATATAAGTCTATGATTGGATAACTTATATATCTTACTCAATCAAGACCAAACATATCTAATGTAGATGGAATTTTTGGAAGATTTGTAGCTAAACCAAAATAGAATCACCTAATGGAAATAAAGAGAATATTCAAATATCTAAAGGGAACTATAGACTATGGTTTATGGTATCCTAAATCAGAGAATGTACAACTTCATGTGTATACAGATGTAGATTGGGAAAGTTGTCTTGATGAAAGGAAGAGTACTTCTAGAGGAGTAGTATTTCTTGGAGATAGGTTGGTTTCTTGGGTAAGCAAGAAGCAGAATTGTATCTCTTAGTCAACAGAAGAAGCTAAATATGTTGCAGTAGCATTGAATTGTTCAACTATGGTTTGGATCAAGCAGATGGTTACAGATTTTGGTATACAAGTTGATTATCCTATTGTTATTCACTATGATAACACCAGTACTATCAACATGTCCAAGAACCCTGTGATGCACACAAAGAAAAAGCTCATTGAGATTAAATACCATTTTCTTAGAGAAAAAGTTGTAGATAATGAAATAAAATTGGACTATGTGAGCACCAAAGAATAGTTGGCAGATATTTTCACAAATCCTTTATAAAAAGATACTTTTGAGTATCTCAGGGAGAATTTGGGATTAATTCCCTCTCCTGAGTCTAATTAGATAAAGCCTCAAGGACATTATTCATTAAGTGACTAATGAATGGTTGACTACTCTACTTCTAGAGTAGTATATGTGCTTAATTGTTTATGGCACCCTTTGCCATTGATGTCAAAGGGGGAGTATATAGTAAGGGGGAGCATATACTCTAGGGGAGTATAAACATAGATAGAGGAGCTATAGCAGTGTAGAGAAATCTTTGATGAGGATATTGAGAAGATTGAAAAAAGAAAGAAGACACCATGTGCTGAAGATGTTTTTAATATCATATGTTGCCATCAATGTCAAAGGGGGAGATTGGTTGAGATTTACTTCTGGCAGCTAGTTGATTGTATGTTTGTCTTTGATGATAACATATAATATATAGAAATGTTCTATATGTACTTATCAGAATGATGTTATCAAGCCTTGCGTGGTTATATTCATGTTGTAGATATGTTGTTTATTTTTTGTGCATACACACAGACTCATATATGAAGTTTTAGTTGTGTTGGGTAATTTTGTTAAGTGGCCATTACAGTTTCTAGATTTTTTCTGTACAAAGATGACGTATTGCATTGGTTCTTGATTTGTACAAATCTTTGGGATATGCATATGTATATTCAAGTTTAGTTATGATTTGATGATAGTTATCTAAAGGTGCCAAACGTGTTTCAATAAGATTGCAAAGTTAGAGTTAATTTGGTGAGGACAACTTACTGAAGTGTCACATCTATTTAGTTTATCATTGGCTTCAATATTGTCATCATTTACCTTTTGCAAAATATGAACTAACTATTCAAGAATAGGATCTTGAGGGTTTTCATTTTCCATGTCAAAAGCTTTTAAAAATATGTCTTTGATGTCATGTAACACTTGCTTTTGCTTCTGCTCCCTTTTCAGTTCCTCCTATCTTTTCTTCCTCTTAAGTAGCTCTTGAAGAGTCTCAATCTATTCATAAGACAAAACATTGAGATTGCATCATGGAATCACAATAACTTCATCTAATGTGACATCAAGAATCAAAGACTTCTTCCTCATAACTTTCCTCTTCTTAAATTCAGGTGAACTACTGCTTGACTTTGTTTCTACAATACTTTTTCTAGTTTTAGTAGTAGTCACCATTGCATATTTCAGTTCAGTCAAAATTGCCTGCTGAAGAGGCATGCTTCCTATCTTAGTTCCTATGGGAGTTGATGATGCAAAGTTTGGTAGATCAACCAACACTTGCACTGCCTCTTTCTCTTTAGGCTCATTGTTAGTATCTCTTATCTCCTCACTACTATCTAGAACTGATTTTACAATCTCCAAAATAGGTGAATGATGTACAATTACCTCTTGTTCAATTATTTTCTCCTTTTCTTCTTCTTCTTAAGCATCCTTATCCTCAGATTAATTTTGAGTTCTCTCTTCTTCTTCCTCGGTACTCTTCTCTTCTTTAGCCTTAGTTTCCTTAATAGGTGATTCTATAGTTGAGTCTCTTGGCTCATCTTGATCCTTGGCATCCAGATTGCTAGAGTCATCAATTGTCACATCAATTGGACTGTCAATAGTCAAATCAACAGTGTTAGCTATCTATGTTTATTCTTGTGCTTCTATTATAGTCTTCTCAAGCTCAGTAGAAATGTGAACTATTGATTTATGTGGTACATGGGTGGATTAAATGTCTTTATCCTTCAGCTCAGATGTTCCTTCACCAGTTTTCTTCTCTTTTGGAGCAATCAATCCAAACATTTCCTTCCAAATCCTAGTATTCTGATGTACTATCCCTTCAATATCATTCTTCAAGATAGCATAACCTCTCTATTTAGGTATAAACTTATGCTTATACTCTTCAACAAATTTTTCTCTTTGTTTCTTGGTTAGCTCAGGAATGAATTGAGCTTTGTACCTTCCCTTATCTATCTTTCAGTTGTGAGTGCAAATTCCCATTTTCCAGATAGAAAATTATATAACTCACTCGGCACATTATTTCCTATTGCTGTAGGAGCTAACTTGAAATTACACATCATGTCTAGAAGAGCTTCTTGAAACTTATGCTTGTCTTCTACCTCTAATTTTTTAGACCTGATAAACTTAAAACCAAATAACCCTACAAAATTTCTCAAGTTCTCACATACCTCATTAATATCTGTGGGTTTCTTGAATGGTGTTGTTGGTATGTTGTTGGGTTCATAAGTTTATGTCTTGTCTTCATCACTTTTTGGATCCAAATTCAGTTTCCTTATTGGTCTCTTAACTTGTAGGCTCGGCATAGCCTTTGTTGCAAATATTGTCTTTGATCCAGAACTACTTTCTACAATATTTTTTACATAAACTTTTGTTTTCTCTATTGGTGATGTGGAAAAATATGCCCTTGTCCTTGGACGATTTTCAATGTGAGGGGTAACTCTAGGTTTTTCTTTACTTGGCTTGGTTACCTTGGCTACTACTAGTCACTTTCCTTTTGCCTTAACAATAATCTCTTCTTCAGATTCACTGACTTCTACTTCTTGTTCCTCAGATACATCTTCTCCTTTTCCAGTAGAAATGTCTAGAGGTGCATCCTCTAGCTCCTCATCACTTGGCAAGCCAACCATCTTTTTCAGATCTTTCACAATCTTTTTCCTCTTTCTTTCCATGGTTCCTATCTTAATATTCATTGAAATATTTTCCTTTTCTTCATCATAATTTCTGAATCTTTTAGCTTTTGTGTCAATCTCCTCTACTAGAAGTGCTATGATAGTTGTTGATGCTTCATCAATATTAACTTCAAAGGGAAATGGCTACAACCATGATACCCTAGGTGTCACATCATGAATATAGGTGTAATCTATATCAACTAAGAAACATATCTCTTCATAGTGCTTCTCTACAAGTGAATTGAGAATTCTTGTCCTCAACCTCATTCTCTTTTTAAATTCCACAAAATAATTTCCCATAATACTATTGAAATTATTTCCTAATTATTGAATACATTCACTAATCTATAAAGTGATGGGTCTTTCCTTCTTCCAGGCAATATTTCCTAGTGTAGGAAATGACTTCTATACATAGAAGAATATACACATTAACAAAGAGCCAAACTTACATGATGAACTTTTGGCTTTCCTGATTGATAGTAAGTTCTTGAATAGTTGTGTCAACTGTAGCTCGACAAGGTCGTAGGTGTGATTCTTTTTGACTATCTTCCATGCCATGCCTGGTCCACGGCTACACAAGTAACACTATCTAGTTGGCTCGACTGATAGAAATTGTGTGCAATCACTCTCACTCCAAATTTAAGTTCTAAGTATTCAATTTTAGAGATGGTTATACCTCTGTTGTTCCAGACAACTCCAGTGTTAGCTACTATCTCTTCTTTCTTCTGATCTCTCATGGTCTATTTACCATGGATAATAGGATATCTAGGAATGCGATGAATAATATCTTTTGTGATCTTTATTGGTCCATTTTCTAGCCACATATGCATATTATGAACTCGGCTTAGGACATCCTTAATCCATTTATCCTTGAATTCTTTTGGAAAATCTAGGGCAAGAGTTAACCCTTTGTCAGCGAAATGCTTGAATTCATCTTTCAGAATTCCATTTGGACATATCTTGTCATAGGATTTTCTCAATTCTCTATCACCCACTTCACCAATTTTAACCATGTAACAAGACCTAACATCATGAATCAAAAGTAACTTTGGTGGGATCGATGAGAGGGCTCCATTTGGATCACTTAGAATTGCAGTTTCAGGAAAGGCACAAAAGTTTGGTGGTGTGCATGCATTACTCCTTACTAACTTAATTTGATTCAGATCCTCCTCCATTCCTTTGACTGGTGCGAAAGAACTTGCAGCCATAATCTCTTGAAGTTAGGGTTTGAGAATGAAGAATAGAGTACCTCGGCAAGAAATCACTTCACACTATTCAGCTTAGGGTTGGCGATGGTATGCTGACAAAATTTTTGAAACAAACTTTGCCAAGATCAAATTCTACAACTTCTTTTCCTGCTCTATAAATGTTGAAAATCACAAGGTAAAATGAAGAATAGACCATTCATCCTTATATAGACTTGAAAGGTTAAGATAGGTAAGAAATAAATATTTTTCCCATTAGGTTAGTGCAAGCCAGCTGTCATTGGCTAACTAACACAACTTGCATACCACTCATCTTACCACACTTGGCCATTAAACAACTTACTTGGCCAACCAACTTGACACCTATAGTGCAGATACCTCTTCTCAGAACTTGCCACAAACATGTCCTAGTACATCTTAACATATGTAGATATGGACTTTGGCACATTTACATATTAGGAATTTTTGTAAGATTTGAAATTTAAATGTAGTTCCTTACATACCTCTATTTCTAAGTTAGAGATGGTGTGATCACCTGATCCATTGGATTGGGCGACCTCAACTTCTATGGATTCACTGCTACTCGGCTTTGTTTTCCTTACCCATGTCCGATTCATTTGTGCTCATATTTCTTGAACAGTAGGAGCAGGAACTCTTTTCCTACACTCTCTCTTAGTGTGACCTATCTTCAAACAACTAAAACAGACTAAGATTCCATTCATCCAACTCTTAGACTTCCCTCTAACATGTGTCTTTAAGAAATATTTAGGTGCATGTCCATATTCTTCACAATAATGACAACTTTTCCTTGTATTATAATCCTAGTTGTAAGTGTTTCCTTTCTTAGATGCTTTTGTTTGTGTCTTTGATGTCCATTGTTGTTTAACATTGGATCTATAGTCTTGTGCCTTATGACCATGTTTCTTACACTTGTAACAATAACCATTAAATCTTGGTTTGGGGGGTGCATCACTTGCTTCAGACCAACATTCATGCTCTTTATGTCCAAATTTATTGCAATTAAAATAGTAACCATTAAACTTAGGTTTAGGATTGGGCTTACCTTTCTTGCTTCGGAAAATGTTTTTTGTATGACTTGGTTTTCCACAGTCATGGAAAATAGGCTTGTTGTGCTTTGTCTTTGCATTCCTCCTTTCACAATTCTTAGATGATTCTCCTTTCTTAGCAGATGTCTTTGGTTCAGTGTGACCTAATCCAGAAGAATCTTTTGACCTTCTTGATGCTTCCATCAGATCTTCAAAATGAGTCAAAGCTTCATTAGGATTATTCAACCTTTCAATAAGTTCCTTCTCAGATCTCAAGTCATCTTTCAATTGATTGTTCTCAGATCTTAGATTTATCATTTCCATATCTTTCCTACTAATCTTCTGATTTGCAAGTAGTAGTTGATTTTCCATGTCAACCTGATTCATTGTCATCATCTGCACATCATGTGTCCTTTCATAAAGTCTAAAATTTATCACTCTTTTGTCTTCTTCTCCCATAGCTTTGTCATCTTAATATTTCTTCTTTTGTTCCACTACTTCACATAGTCTCACTGTCTGCATTTCTTGTTCTCTTTTCAAGTTTCTGACTTCTTCACCCAGTGCATTGTTCTTTTCTAGTAGATCTACAATTGCTGCATCACTTTTAGTAGAATCTCCATTCTGATATAGATATGTAGTGTCATCTTCCTTGTAATGAGTATCATTCATTTGTTTGGCCAAATCTTTCCTAGTTGTTAATGATTTCTTCAATTATTGTCTTGCTATCTCAAGTTGATGTAATGCTAGCTGGATCTCAATCTTCTAATTTTCAATGACTTTACCCAACTTGTAAACCTCCATCTCAAGATCTATTCTCACAAGCTGATTAAAAGCTTTTGTAGGTGAACTGTGCTCTGATACCAATTTTTGGAAGTACAATAATAGGAAAAGAAAGATACTAAAAGGGGGGGTGAATCAGATCTTAAAACTTAACCACTTAAAACAACTTGATCCACATTCATACATATATGAATTTAACCTAACATCAAATAGCATCAATAATATGAAATGTATAACTCATAACACAAAATTTGGTAACCCAAAAACCCAAATAGGTAAAACTGGGGTAGGGATGACACCCACAAAATCTTCACTACTGTAGCAATAAAGTGTGCCTATTAGGGATAAAATATTTTAATTGCAACATGCAACCTACCTAGTTAAAGGTCTATTTAGTTAGGAAATAAAGATCATTACAATCTAACTTGTTAAAGGATTTCAACTTACAGTAAAGTAAGCACTCTGCTAAGAGATTAAAAATGGTATGCTAGAACCACTCTGTTAAGAGATTTCACCTGATAGACTTGTTAGAATGTTCCAAGTAGTGATCCTTCATTATTCACTCAGATGCTGATGATGGATCTTCTCTATCCAATACCTTTTGTGATCTCTCAATCTGATATGTCTTTACTCTACTTTTCACTAATCTATCATTCAACTTGATCTAGGATTCTTCCCAAAATGACTTACTATTCATCTCTCATGAACACACAACCCTTCTCTATATATCTCTTGCTCACACTACTTGTCTAGGGTTATAAGCAATCTTATATCTTTTTGGATCTCGCAGTGAGATCTTGATCAATGATTAAGATCTATTGTTTATGCCTCTAATGCATACTGATTTCCTGATTGGTTCCATGCCATGCAAAGTATAAAACAATTAAATGTAAAATTAACTCAGTAGAAAAATATTAAATGTGTACAAATGTCAGCCCAAATCTCATACAAGTCGGCCTAAACCATTTACATCAAAGTTTGAATCAATCCTGACATGTATGAAAAAATTGTTTTGCTTGACACTAAACATCTCTATTGCTTGGCACTTAATATTCTACTTGACTCAGCATGATGTAACTTGGCAAGATGAAACTTTCTCAGTAATGTTGCTCGGCCTTGAATGTTTAGCTCGGCCACAGTGATAACCAACTAAAACTGCCTAAGTAAATGACTAAGTGTGGGTCACTAATCATCAACAAAACTTAGGGATTAACATATCTCTTATACATCCTGTGATCTTTAGCTCAAGTCCTTGAAAACTTTATTCTAAGCACTGTATGCTCCTTGATAAGCACTATAAGGTCCTTGATAAGCACTGATAGCTCTAATACCAATTGTTAGAATATCTGAGAGGGCAGGGGGGTGGAATCAATTAGACTCAGTGCCCTCACAAAATTATCCTACAGTCCCAAATTCATCCAGATGTATAACAAAACAAATTCAATCATATAAAACTCAGACCGGTGAATATAAACTATGATTTCAAAACTTATTGTTAAGTTTTCTACCGAGTATCAGTAAATTAATACTATAATTACTAATATAGGTCAATAAAACAAAGTGTAAATTAAAATAACAATCAACAACATTCATACACATTTACATATAGATTTTTGAAGTCAAAACCCTGTTAAGGGGAAAACCACCTGGGACTGGTAACCCAAAATACTTTCACTCTTCTAAAGTGAGCTTTGTGAAGAGCCAACCCTATTAAAGGTTAAAATGCACACTATTAAATGTGACCTTGTTAGAGGATTTAAAAGTACCATTTCTCCCTTGACCATGATTTCACTTTGGGGTCAACAAGAAAACAATCAAGATTCTCTGAATTCTATAATAAGGATTCACTATCCTACTCGGTTAAGAGATTTATCTATAACAATGGTTAAACTGATACAGTAATGATCGGATTCAAATACAATTCTGATTTGTAAATATTTAGATCTATTCTAAGTACATAAGACCTCTGATCAATTCGTTTACTTCAGTTCATATCATACTTGTTCTGCTTGGTAATTGTCTTTCCTCTATTTTGATCGGCGATGTCTGTAGAAACACTCAGTTCTGTCTGTAACTAGTTTGATCAGTCATGCATGAATTTGTATGTATGCTTCAACATATGTGTACATGATACAAAAATTAATCTCTTGTCTCTTATATAGATATCATGTATCATTTAATTTTCATCCTTCAACTATTTCCACTTAATCTCCATCGTTCTTTTTTCCGCTTGATTCTTCTGTGGGAGTTGTGTTAAAAATGCATTTCAATCTCTGTCGTCTGATAGTCCTTGAATTTTAATAACTGTTTGATCAAATAACATGTTAGGTATGGTTAAAATGTTTCCAAAATAATGAGTCCTTGGTATGCATTTACAAAATGGGTCTCATGTAAATTTTTGAAACCCTTTCTTTCATGTTTCAAAGTGTAAATCTTGCCTTCAAACCATAAGTGTCAGAGTGGTTCTATTTTTGCATTACCTTTTTGTCACTTAATTCATGTGTCCACCATGTTTTTTTTAAAAGGCCCATGTTCAATAGTTTGTAAAATCCTAACGCCTTGGCACTTTATTAATCCCTAAGTCTAAAACTCACAAGCATTTTATTGAACCATTATGTGTCAAACTACTATGTTTTGATCTAACGGTCCACTTAATGACTTAGTCCTTTGATTCAAAAAATATATCTTATAAGTCATTAAGCAATGACGACACATGGAAATTGGTGGGCCCGAGTTTGGTAAAAAGTTTTTAAACTAAAGTCAAATTCCCTTTTGATCCAATGGCTGACTTAATTTCTTAACCCAAATATGCATAAGATCTATCATACAAGTCATTAAGTTATGTTTCTGCATGTCCTAGAGATGATGGGTATTCCATTAATAGTAAAAGTGATCGCAGATTAAAGGGCTAATAGTTTAGAAAAGATCTAATGGCTGACTTGATTTCTTAATGACAAAGTGATCAAAATCTAACATGTAATCCATTAAGCTTTGATGCCATGTGTCCCAGTGGGTCCAGCTGAGGTTGTAAGAAAGGAATTAAAGGCTGAGCATCTAAATATTGCTCCGACGGTTGACTTAATCACTTGGTTTTAAAGTGATCAAGATCTAATGTTTAACCGATTAAGTCATGTTGATGCATGGAAGTTGGTGGGCCCAGTATAGTGCAAGGATAAGGTAAAGAGGATGTAGTTTGAGAAAGATCCTATGGCTCACTTAATGAATTAAAGTGGGGATGCAGAAGATATAGTGTATAAGCCATTAAGTGGTGTTGACGTGTGTCTAGGTTGTTAAAGTTGCATCCGCAATTAGTAAAGTCTAGGTAAAGCAATTGGTTGCCAAGTTAGGAAGGATCAGACGAATGACTTAAAGGCTTATGGGGAAGATGCATGACATCTAATGTTTAAGTGATCAAGTCATGTTGTGACATGTCTAGGATGAGTATTGGTTTTCATAACGTGACGTATGCTCCCTGATAAGTACTGTAAGGTCCTTGATAAGCACTAATAGCTCTAATACCAATTGTTAGAATATCTGAGAGGGGGTGAATCAGTTAGAATCAGTGCCCTCAAAAAATTATCCTAGAGTCCCAAATTCCTCTAGATGTATAACAAAACAAATTCAATCATATAAAACTCAGATCGGTGAATATAAACTATGATTTCAAAACTTATTGTTAAGTTGTCTACCGAGTATCAGTAAATTAATATTGTAATTACTAATATAGGTCAATAAAACAAAGTGTAAAGTGAAATAACAATCTAAAACATTCATATACATTGACACATAGATTTTTAACATGGAAACCTTGTTAAGGGAAAAACCACCTGGGATTGGTAACCAAAAATATTTTCACTCTTCTGAATTGAGCTCGGTGAAGAGCCAACCCTATTAAAGGTTAAAATGCACACTGTTAAGTGTGACCTTGTTAGAGGATTTAAAACTACCAGTTCTTTCTTGACCATGATTTCACTTTGGGGTCAACAAGAAAATAATCATGATTTTATGAATGTTATAATAAGGATTCACTATCCCACTCGGTTAAGATATTTATCTATAACAATGGTTAAACTGATACAGTAATGATTGGATTCAAATACAATTATGATTTGAAAATATTCAGATCTATTTTAAGTACATAATACCTCTAATCAATTTTTTTACTTTAGTTCATATCATACTTTTTCTTCTCGGTAATCCTCTTTCCTCTATTTTGCTCGGCAATGTCTGTAGAAACACTCGATTTTGTCTATAGCTAGTTTGATTAGTCATGCATGAATTTGGATGTATGCTTCAACATATGTGTACATGATTCACAAATTAATCTCTTGTCTCTTATATAGACATCATGTATCATTTAATTTTCATCCTTCAACTCTTTTCTCTTAATCTCCATCGTTCATTTTTCTTCTTGATTCTTCCTTAGGAGTTGTGTTAAAAACACCTTTCAATCTTTGTCGTTCGATATTCCTTGAATTTTAATAATTGTTTGATCAAATAACATGTTAGGTCTAGTTAAAATGTTTCCAAAACAATGAGTCCTTGGTCTACATTTACCAAAAGGGTCTTATGTAAATTTTTGAAACCCTTGTTTTCATGTTTCAAAGCGTAAATCTTGTCTTCAAACCCTAAGTGTTGGAGTGGTTCTAGTTTTCATTACCTTTTTGTCACTTAAGTCATGTGTCCACCATGTGTTTTTTTAAAAGGCCCATGTTCAATAGTTTGTAAATTCCTAATGCCTTGGCTCTTTATTAATCCCTAAGTCTAAAACCCGCAAGTCTTTTATTAAACCATTATGTGTCAAACTACTATTTTTTGATCTAACGGTCCACTTAATGACTTATTCCTAAGATGCACAAAATCTATCTTATAATTCATTAAGTGGTGAGGATGAATGGCAGTTGGCAGGCCCAAGACTAGCAAACAATGTTTGTTAAACTACAGTCAGATTCCCTTTTGATCTAACGACTGACTTAATTGCTTAACCCAAAGATGCGTAAGATCTATCATACAAGTCATTAAGCTGTGTTGTTGCATGTCCTGGAGATGATGTGTATTCCATTAACAGTAAAGTGATCATAGATTAAAGGGCTGATAGTTTAGAAAATATCTAACAACTGACTTGATTTCTTAATGACAAAGTGATCATCATCTAACATGTAAGCCATTAAGCTTTGATTTCATGTGTCCTAGTGGGTCCGGTTGATGTTTTAAGAAAGGAATTAAAGGATGAGCATCTAAATATTGATCTGATAGTTGACTTAATTGCTTGGTGTTAAATTGATTGAGATCTAATATTTAAATGATTAGGTCGTGCTAATGAGTGGCAGTTGGTGGGCCTAGTACAACTCAAGGATAAGGTAAAGAGGATACAATTTTAGAAAGATCCAACAACTCACTTAATGAATTAAAGTGGGGATGTGGAAGATCTAGTGTATAAGCCATTAAGTGGTATTGATGTATGTCCAAGTTGTTAAAGTTGCATCGATAGTTAGTAAAGTCTAGATAAAGTAACTGGTGGCCAGTTTAGGAAGAACCAGATGGTTGACTTAAAGGCTAATGGGGAAGATGCATCAGATATAATGTTTAAGTGATCACGTCATACTAGCATGTGTCTAGGATGAGTAGTGGTTTCCATAAAGTGATGAGAGGCACATGATGGATGAGATACTATTGTGATCTATCGTTCAAATTTAAAGTTTTTAAAATGGTTTCAATGAACCGTTAAGCCACGAGTTTCAAACCAGATGAATTGATTACAAAGCATGTGGCCACTTCAGTAAAATTCAATGCGGGAGATTGATTTGATTGAAGAATATAAGTCATTGCTTGAGTTCAAAGTTTCCATAACCATCAAAGTGATTGAACAATGCCTATTCATTTTATGCTTATGGTGGTTCAAATTTTACTTCCACACTTGTTTGTTGTGTTTGAATATGATAATTACATTGTTGACTTGATGCATCAAGGTATGGTAGGCATAAAAGAATCTAAGATAGTCAAGCCAATGGGATGGTATTCTATGATGATGCACATGATATTATTTAATAATGCTGACTATTTTGAAGAAAAAATGGATCTTACAAAATTTTAGGATGATGAATTTTTGCCAATTCAGTTGTGGAGTACTGACTTGTCTTGAGATAAGAAAGAGGCCATTTTTATTAATTTTGGTAGATGTTTTGCCTCTAGGCTTAGAGCATTATTATGTACAGATAACCCTAGGATTCACACATATGTGTTGATACCTTTGAGACCAAAGGAGTATGCTAAAGAGTTGCAGATTGTTCACAATTAGGGTGACTTCATTCTTTATCTTGTCTCAATAGTTATTAGGGTTTACAGTTTCAAAGGAGCTCCAAATGTCCTCCCTTATAGGGTTCCACTCAAGATTGGCTTGGCAGAAATTCTTAGACAATTGGGTGGGTTCCAAGAGGACCATTTGACTAGAAAGATGAAAGGTAGGATATTCCCTACCATAAAAAAAGTTCACCATTTCATCATTACAAAAGGGGGATGAACCCAATTTGACAAATACTTGGAGCCATATTAGTTAGCAACATTAGTGGTAAGATGTGTAGATAATGAGGGATTCATCATTGATATGTTAAGGAAAAGAACTAAATGTTTGGATCTAGATCATCAATTTAATTTCCCTGAAGATATAATTAGAAATGAATTTGATCTAATGGAACAAGAGATCAAGAAGAAAAAATGGCTAGAAAATAATAAATATTTAGATTTTATCCACCATTTTGACAAAACATATGATCCCTTGAAATTTTTCATGCCCTAGGCAAAGAAGGTGGAATCCCTGATGAGCATGTTTGAAGATATTATGAAAGACTTGGACCAGAAGAAGAAGAAAGTAATGGAAACAAAGCCAGAAAAGGCTAAGGCTATTTTGAGCAGAGCTTCATAGGGAAGGGTTGTTCCTCTAGGAAAATATGTGGTGTACCAACAAAGAGGATATAGCACAATCCTGACCAGAGTTCAAAATACTTCTGATCAAAAAGGGAAAAGGCTAGTAGACATCAGTACCCAAACATTGTCATCTCCAAAAAGGAAAAGGGTGGAAGGAAAAGAACAACAACAAGGTGATATTTACTCCCCTTCTCAATCTCCCTTGGAGCTGGATGAAAAGAGCATTGCTGAGAAATTAGTTAAAATGGGGAATATAGGGCATATATTTGTTACAACCTAGGAATTGTAAGGAGTGCTAGAGGCACCCAAACAAGTTGTAATGGATCTAAGAGTAGCTAAATTTGCTAGAAAAGAGCTGGATCCGATCACGTAACATGATAGTGATGAATTCTTATCTGATGACCAATTTGTTAAAGCCAAGGCCTTTATTCAATTCCTTTGGAGAATTCATATTAATGAATTCAAAGACAAATGTCAAAAGCTGCAAGATGATCAACCTGATAGAGATAGAGATGACATTGAAAAGGAGGTAAAGCAGAAGACGGTAGAAAAATTTGACCAAATCACTCTTGAGGAAGGCATAGAGCTAGTTAAGAAAGAAGGAGTTCTTATCCTTCCTTAGTGGGACCTTGTCGATGTCATTGTCTTTGATGTTTTAAGGAAAGAGACCAAACCAATCCACACTAGTGGAGTGTCTACTGGTGTCAAATTTAGTGAAGACCATGCATCATTGGTAATGTGGTCTATCAAGAAGAAAGAGAATAAGAAAAATGCTAAAGATGACAATGTTGAACACTCAAGAAGCCTATTAGTAAAGAGAGTTGTAGGTGCATCAAGGGTAGAAGGAGCTAGCATTACTCTACAGTCAACAAAATTAGGCATGAAGGTAGCTAAGAAATAGGAAGAATAAATCATAAGCCTCAGGGAAAAGTATGAAATAGTAATGAAAGCATATAAAGAGGAAAGGGTAAAGTCCATTGAAAAGGACAAGAAAATTTCTATCCTAGAGGGAAAACATGTATCTCAATATTTTCCTCAAAGGATGCTAACACAGGATCCACATCAGCCTGGTACATCTAGCCCAATTATAAATTTCCCTCCTTCCCCTATGCCATCAAGTCCAGTTACCCAAGCTGAATTGGAATTAGAAAAAGAAAAAATAATTATTGAAAGGACCAAATTGGAAGAATCAAGGAAGAAATGTCTTGAAGAGTCTTCAGCATTTAAAGAAGTAGAGGCATGGGTACAAAAAATGTGCTTTGATAAAATGCATTCCACCCTCATGTAGTGTACTAAGGAAATAAGTCTTCCTACTCTTTATTCACTGGGGAAAAGGGTTATTAGATAATAAATGACAATGATGCAAACAAAGATCAATGAGGCTTGATGATGGATAGATTGAAAGAAAATAAGGCTGATTTGAAATTATTCTATTCCATATCCAACAAAGAAAACAATGTTGATATTTTTTTAACTAGTACTTATAAATGTTTGAAATTAATGGTGGACATGGACATTAAGAGAAGCATCATCATCAGAAAGATAGAAGTTTTGAGGAGAGAATATCCAAAGGATAGATATGAGATGTTTCTTAGCCTTTTCAAGAAAAATGGTGACATAAAAAGTGAAGCATTATGGCTGACAAAAATGAATGAGACATTGTCCGCCAAGACCAATAGTATTGTTACTTTGGAAAGAACCCTTTTGTTTGTCAAAACTATGGAAATTATTTACAAAGCACAAGCATTTTTTGAATTCTGGAAAGAGGACATTGATAAGGCAAGTGCTAGTTGGGATGAAGTTAATAGTAAAAAAGATGAATTCATCATTTTTTATTAGCCAAGTGATGAGTTGTATACCTCCTAGAAGGACAAATATGATATAGTTGATCAAGGAGAAGGTGGCAGTGTCTAAAAAACAACAAGCAGTAGTGTTCCTGATTGGTGAATGAGATAGAAAAAGGTAAAGATCATACATAAATAAGAACAAAGACAAACGATTCTAGGGGGTTGCTTTCGAACAACTTTGAAGTAGTTACAAGCATCCAAGTTGTCAAAAGACAAAATATGTTGATTATTTATTGTAACAAAAGTGGTTGTCACTTCATTCATTATTTTGTCTTTTTGTTGAGTCATTTGTTTTGTCCTTATTCCAAATTATTTGTAGCTTGTTGCAATCCTACTCTATAAAAGGATTCGCAAGATCATTGGAAAGGGTTGGAAAAATTGGATTCTAGGAAATTTTGCAAACTTTCAGTCAAATGGGGAAAATATAGTATATTTGTACTAGATAGTTGTGAAAGTTGGAAATAAAAGCTAAGAGATCTTTTGCAGGTTATTAAAGAGGTAACTCTGAGTATATTTTGTATGCTAGAATATGATTCTTTGAATTTAATACAAAGATCTGGATTCCAATCTCTCATGTGTTATGTGTCTTGTGAGTTATGAATTTTCTGATTAATTAGCATAGACTTTCTCTATGTTTATGTACTTATTTGAGAGTTCTGATCTAGAATCAGATTCAATCAGGCTCTGATTAATGCATAGAATCATTTGACATGTGCTAGGATTTTGTTGGTAGTAGGGATTTGGGATAATTGTGTTATGGCCTAGAATCTTTGATAAATATTGATTTCAGTATATTGTATCTGAGTTAGAGTGTAGCCCAATGCATAAAGCACTGATCAAAAGATGATAAGGTTTGTACTATTGCATATCTAGTTGCATATTGGCTATGTTATCCTATAAACAAAAATTAAATCCATTAAGTCTATATTTGTGCAAGTTTCTTTTGAATTCCTATCTCAGGCTCCACTTCATGGTTGATGTTCAATGGGTAATTAGCCAATTATCTAGTATCTCTCAGTTATGTTGAGTTATTGTGAGAAAATTGCTTGATAATACCATATATAGATATCGGAAGGTATTATAGGGTATCCCCCCTTGGTATAGAAAAACCTAAAGAGTAGAATTATTGTAAGAGTGCTTGTTAGTTGGTCCTTTTCTTGCATGAATCAATATTTGGAGGTGGCTTCTCTATAAAATAGTCATAAGAAGAAGAGGTTGTTGTTGTTTTTGTTGCAACATAAAAAGAGACCAACAAAATTGCAAATCTGTTGTGGACAATTTTACATTGCAGTAAGTGAGTAAGGTTTTTGAAGTTGAGCTAGACTCTTGGCCTACTTACTTATTAATACCAGTTGGTTGAGCATTGAAGTACAGAGTTTTATCTTTGCATATCCTAGTGATTTGTATTACCATTTAAAATGTATCACGATAAATTCTTAGACCTTTCTTGATATTTGTAACCCGTGAAAACTTTCCATAACAAAATCTTTATTTCTCAAAGTTAGTGTGTATTTTCCTAGCTATTTGTTGGGTGGTGAATTGAAAGAATCTTTGCATCAGTGCTGAGTTACAATCATTTGATACACCACTATTTAGCTATGAGTTAAAAAATACTAGATCTAGGATGAAGAATCATCCTGAGAATGAGTTGGAAGGTGAAATTCCATCTACCTCTAGAGTCAGGCAATCAATGAACCAAAATATTGTTGGAACTACTCCCCAAGCTTGGAGGAAGAGAAGGAACATAAGAATGGATACTCCTATTCCTCCCAATCATGGGGAAGATACTGTAGAAGTTCAACAAGATACACAACTAGGATTGGGAGTGTATGGTAAGTATTACTCTCAAAGTGAGAGGGTTGATGATGTACCTAGGTATACTAGGAAGGTGGTCCATGGTAAATCCCAGGGACATGAAACAAGGTATAGATCCAAAAGAATAGGTGAAGAGAATAGGAATGCTCCTAGTGATCCGAGCTCTCCCTCATCTGAAAGACCCCATGCCCATCATCATAGGAGAGAAAGAACTATTATGGAGGAAAATTTAGAATCTGACATGACTCTTGTAGATTTTGAGGAGAGTTTTGAAGAACTAGGTGAACTAGAAAGGAAGATCTGAGAGAATATTTCCTTGAGACAAAGAAGAGAAAGAGAGAAAGAGGAGAGAATCAAACATGCTCAGATTCAATCTAACCAATTGAAAAGGTAACTGCGAGATTTAGAAGCAATAACTGCTACTAGTATACCTGAGAAACTTGAACATGAACATGAACATGTTTTCCAATAGTTGTATGATGCATAGAAATCCAAGGATAAAGGTAAACAAAAGGTAGAAGCAATTGAAATAAATGAGCTAGTGAATAAAGGGAGTGAAGTGGATCCCATGACTAATCTGGATACATAGTTGGAGAAAGCCAAGAGAGAGAGGGAGATCATAGCCAAGGTATTAGAAAAGGCTGAATTGGAAGCCTCTTCTCTTGAGATGAAAAAGAAAATTGAATTTCTTAGGAAAACCTCTAGCCCTCCTCCTGCTGGTGCTTGTCCTAAAATGTCTCTAAATTCAGGAATGAGTTTACCACCACCTACTAATTTTGGAAATGCTACTACATCAAATACTCAAGGTAATAATTCATCTCAAAGAACTCCTATCTATACTAAAAGTTATAGACAATTTATTTTTCTTGGCATTCCTGGCTATCCAAATGGGATTCCTAAAAATATTAGGGATAAAATTCCTAAATTTGATAGAAATAACATTATAATATGTGAAGAACATTTGAAGCATTTTATGGATATGATTGATGATTATGAAATTGCACATGATGATGTTATGATGAAGTTATTTGTGCAATCATTAACTAAGGATGCTAGGGACTGGTTTAGAGAGTTGCCCCATGAATGTATTGGGTCTATAGATGAAATGAAAGAATGTTTTAAAGATCAGTATGAGGATAAGACCAATGAATGTTTCATGTTGAATGAGTTCAACAATATAAAGAAGAAATCAAATGAATAAGTGGTGGAGTTCAATATTAGGTTTCAAATGGCGATGCACAAGTCACTGCAAGTGATGAGATTGGATGACAAGGTATGTCTGGAAACTTATCTTAATGCTTTTGATGAAAAAATGGGTTATTTTTTAAGAGATAAGAAACCTAGAAATATTAGGGAAGCATATAAGGTAGGAGTCAATATTGAGACAAATAGAAGGGTTTCTAGAAAAGTGGGTAGGAGGGAAGATTGGAAACCAACCAGGTACAAAAATAAATAATCATATAAACCCTTCAATACTAAACCAAAGGAAGATGATAATCTTAAGTTGATTATGAATGCTTTTAAAAATTTAAAACCTAGGGAAAGTAGTAACAATAGGGTTTCAAACAATGATAAGCTTTCCTATGGAAATTTCAACAGACAACCTAGAATGAAAAATTATCCTTATACTACTTAGTGGAAAGATGGGAAACCTATTATCCCACAAAAGAAGGATAAATCTGATGAAAAACCTCTTGATCCTTTACAAAAAAACTTTGTAAACATGTGTAATGATAACCCTTGGTGTGTGTCCTGCCAATTCCCTCACACTCCTGAGTATTGTGTTATTACTGCTAGAATCTCGACAACTGAAGATTAGGAAGAAAATGAAGAGGAATCATATGATGATAGTGGTTGTGCTATGATTTACTCACATGTTAATGATGAAACATATTATCACCATGATGATTCTGACATACAAGATTAGGAGATTGATAACATGAGATGTAATGCCGAAGGGTGTGATGAGATCCCTGTTCTTAAAAGACCATCTAATGAAAAAATTTCCGAAATCACAGCAAACATGATTGCACAAGCAAGGAGAAATTAAAAATTAAGAAATAGAATAGTTGGTACTATAGATGGAAAACCTTCCGGTATTTTTATCAAGGATACCACAAATAGTACCAAAAAGCCACAAGAAAAAGAGAAACAAGCTGAAGGTACAAATAAAATTTTGATAAAAAAAGAAACAAACCTACTGGTCCAAATGTGTATAAAGAAAAGATCAAAACAATAGAAAGTCCCATATCTCATTCTAAAAGTGAGGATAAACCATATAAAGGAGAGGAAACAAAAATGACTTCTCAAGTAGAAGATGAGGATTACACAAATTAGAGATCACACATCTTTGATATGAAATACACCACTGTGGATATGGGGAAACTATTATCTCAAATAATGGTTAAGGTACCTCTGTTAGAAATGATGAGGATAGGAGAGAATAAGGAAAAGGCTTTGACATGTATGAAGGGTGTTAGTTCTACTAAAATTATTGGACTATAGGAAAACAAGAAAGTGTCAGACACAAAAGACAAATCAACAAAGGAATCTGATGAGCTTGTGTCAAAGATTCCTCAAATCTACTTGGATACAAATATTGTTAGTACTACTACAGAAACTGTACATCCCTTTTTCTTAACATTGTTGATAAATGGTAAAATGTTGACAAACTGTATGATTAACTCTAGGGAATCTAACACCATCATGCCTGCAAAAGTTATGAGATCTATGGGATTGAAAGTAGACACACCACATGGGAGGTGCCAAGCTATGGATTCTAGAGAATTTCTTTTCATCAACACCATTAAGGATTTACCTTATAAATTGGAAGCTTTCCCACACAAAGTATTAACAATGAGTGTGTTGGTTGTAGACATTCCCCCTCAATATGGAATTTTTTTGTTAGGAAAATGGAATTCTTCAATGGGGGGAAACATTCATTGTGATTTTTCATTTGCCACTTTCAATATTAATGGTGAAAACATCAAGGTATCAAGGGAGACCAAAACTCGTCATTGTTGGAAGAACAATATTGGGAAAGCGAGATACTGAGAAGGGGGGGTGAATTAGATCTTAAAACTTAATCACTTAAAACAAATTGATCCACATTCATACATGTATGAATTTAACCTAACATCAGATAACATCCATAACATGAAATATATAACCCATAACACATAATTTTGGTAACCCAGAAACCCAAATAGGTAAAACTGGGGTGAGGATGACGCCCACACAATATTCACTACTGCAGCAATAAAGTGTGCATGTTAGGGATATAATTTTTTTATTACAAAATACAATCTACCTGGTTAAAGGTATGTTCAATTAAGAATTAAAGATCATTACAATCTACCTTGTGAAAGGATTTCAACTTACAATAAAGTAAGCACCCGGCTAAGAGATTTAAAAGTAGGTCTGTTAGAACCACTATGTTAAGAGATTTCACCTGATACACTTGTTAGAATTTTTCAAGTAGTGATCCTTTTTTATGCACTCAGATGCTAATGATGGATGTTGTCTTTCCAATACCTTGTGTGATCTCACAATCTGATGTCTTTTCTCTGCTATCCACTGCTCTATCACTATGCTTGATCTAAGCTTCTTCACACGATAACTCACCGTTCATCTCATATGAACACACAACCCTTCTCTCTTATTACATTGTAATAGGGTTAGAAGCAATCTTATATGTCTTTATGGATCTGTTAGAGAGATCTAGATCAACGATCAAGATCTAATATTTATGTCTCGAAGGCATTCCAATTTTCTCATTGGCTCCATGCCATGCATAGGATAAAACAATTAAATGTGTAAATAACTCTGTAGATAAATATTAAATGCTTACATATGTCAGCCCAAAGCTCATAAAAGTTAGCCTAAACACTTTACCTCAAAGTTTGAATCAATCTTGACATGTATGCAAAAACTGTTCTGCTCGACACTAAACATCTCTGTCACTCGGCACTTAAATATTCTACTCAGCTCGGCATGATGTAACTTAGCAACATGTAAACTTGCTCAGAAATGTTGCTTGGCCTTGAATATTTTTAGCTCGGACACAGTGATAACCAACTAAAAACTGCCAAAGTAAATGACTAAGTGTTGGTCACTAATCATCAACAAAACTTAGGGATTAACAATCTCCCCCTTTGATATTAGTGGAAAAAACACACTTATCATTTTGATTTGTTCCATCCAAAATTTTTCCTAAGTACACAATGTACTCCCCTTAGGAATGTACTCCATACTACATACAAAAGTTTACATAGTATACATGCCTTCAAAAATTTTTTACAATTATACTTGTATTGTTCCTCTTACACTGTATCCTTGTTATATTCCCCCTTTTTTTGTCACTGATTGCAGGTGGGGTTAAGTTTTACTTATCCAAAAACTATTTATGAAGTTTTAAGGTGGAAGCAAATGCAATGTCCCAACTATCCTTAACAAACTTCATAACCTCTAATTTGACTTCTAGCTCAACATCTAGACTCACTAAACTTTCTGTAGTAGAGAGATCTGAATTTCTCTTAACCAATTCTTATGCAGTAGAAAGTTATTTTTGAATTACCTCCAGATGAGGTATCGAGTTTTTCTGAATAGTAATCAATTTGTCCCTTATCTGACCATCTTTAGCCATGAGCTTGACTATTCTCCTTTATACATTAGTCAATCTATTAAAATGTAAGGAGGTAGTGCTAGCATCCATACTTAGTGAACTCCCAGTCGAATTCAAGTCTAATTGCAATTTCTCTATACCCTATAGATTATCCTTTGTGAAGAATTCTTAATCACATAACTTCTTATACAAAGAATAAAAATTAGTTACAACTTCCTCCAAAATTCCTACAAGAGAAGAAAGTTCAACCTGCTTTTTCGCAATCTCTTCTAATATTTTGGTCAGTGCTTTGTTCTTGAATTTCCTCTTGGACCATTGAAATAACTTCTCATTTGATTTAATGTTGTCATCATTTATCTTCTACACAATATGAACTAACTGTTCAAGAATAGGAGCTTGAGGATTTTCATCTTCCATGTCAAAAGCTTTTACAGATATATCCTTGATGTCATGTAACACTTGCTTTTGCTTCTTCTCTCTTTTCATTTCTTCCTACTTTTTCTTCCTCTTGAGTAATTCTTGAAGAGTCTCAGTCTATTCATAAGATAAAACATTGGGATCCCATTGTGGAATCCCAATCACTTCATCTAATGTGACATTAAGAGTGGGAGACTTCTTCTTCATAAATTTCCTCCTCTTAAATTTAAGTGAGCTACTGCTTGGATTCATTTCTTCAATACCTTTTCCTGTGTTAGTAGTAGTCACCATTGCATCCTCCAATTCAGTCAAAATTGCATGTTGATCAGGCATACCTCCTATTTTAGGTCCATTGGGAGTAGATGATGCAGTGTGGTAAATCAAAAAACACTTACATTGCCTCTTGTTCCTTAGGCTCATTGTCAGTATCCCTCATCTCCTCTCTACTATCTAAAACTATTCTCACAACCTCTAAAATAGGTGGATTTTGTTTATTTACCTCTTTTTCATCTTTCTTCTCCTTCTTTGCTTCCTTTTGTTCAATTTTATCTTCAGGTTTCTCTATACTCTTCTCTCCTTCAGCCTCAATAGCCTTAATAGGAGATTCTATACTTGTCTCTCTCAGCTCATCCTGACCCTCAACATTCAAATTTCTGGAGTCATCAATTGTGATGTCAATTGGACTGTCTTCAGTTAGATCGATAGTGTTTAATGTATCTATTTGTTCTTTTGGTTCGGCTTCAGTCTTGTCAGGCTTAGTAGAAATTTTCTCTTTTGCTTTTTATGTTGCAGGGGTGGTTTCAACTTCTTTATCCTTCTGCTCAGATGTTCCTTCATCAGTCTTGTCCTTTTGTGGAGTTACCAATCTAAAGATTTCCTTCCATATCCTAGTACTCTTTTGTACTACACTTTCAATATCATTTTTCAAAATAGCATATCCTCTGAGTTTAGGTTTGAATTTATGCTTTTACTCCTCAACAAATTTAGCTCTTTATTTCTTAGTTAGCTTAGGGATAACCTTAGCTACTATAGCTTCTCTAATCTGTCTCTCAGTAGTAAGTGAAAATTCCCATTTTCTAGATAGAAACTCATATAGTTCAGTCAGCACATTGTTTCCTATCTCTATAGGAGTTAACTTGAAAGTGGTCATCATATCTAGTAGAGCTTCCTAAACTTTATGCTTATCTTCTACATTCAATTTCTCATACTTGACAAACTTAAAACTAGATAACCCTAAAAACTTCCTCAAATTCTCACATAACTCATTAATATCAGTGGGTCTCTTGAATGGTGCAGTTGGTATGTTGATGGGTTCATTAGTTTTAGTCTTTTCTTCATCACTTCCTAGATCTAAATGGAGTTTCCTTCTTGGTCTCTTTACATGTAGGCTCGACACAGCCTTTGTTGCAAATTTAGTCTTTGATCCAGAAATACTCTCTTCAACCTTCTTTGCATATACTTTTTTTTTCACTACTAGAGATGTAGCAACAGATGCCCTTGTCCTTGGATGATTGGCAATAGGAGGGGTAACTTTAGGTTTTTCTTGGTAAGGCTTAGTTACCTTGGCTATAGTTGGTTTCTTTCCTTTTTCCTTCACAAGAATCTCTTCTTCAGATTCACTTGCTTCTTATTCTTCTTCTTCTTCTTTAGATATATCTTCTCCTTGTCTAGTAGATAGGCCTAGAGGTGCATCCTCTGGCTCCTCATCACTCGGCAATCCAACCATTTTCTTCAGATTATTCACAATCTTTTTCCTCTTTCTCTCCATGGTTCTTTCCTTTAGATTCATAGATATCTTTTCCTTAGCTCCATCATAATTTCCAAATCTATTTTCTTTTGTATCAATCTCCTCTGCTAGGATTTCTGTGATAGCTGGTGATGTTTCATCAATGTTAACTTCATAGGGAAATGGCTCTAGCCATGATACCCTAGTTGTCACAGCCTGAATGTATGTGTAATGTGTGTCCACTAGAAAACATATCTCCTCATAGTGCTTTTCCACTAGTGAAATAGGAATTCTAATCCTCAACCTCATTCTCTTTTTGAATTCCACAAAGTAGTTTCCCATAATACTATTGAAATTACTGCCTAATTGTTGAATGTATTCACTAATCTGCATAGTAATAGGTCTATCCTTCTTCCAAACAATTTTTCCCAGTGTAGGAAATGAATTTTGTATATAGAAGAATATGAAAACTAGTAAGGAACCAAACTTACATGATGAGCTCTTAGATTTTCTGATCGATAATAGGTTCTCAGCTAGTTGCATCAACTGTAGCTTGGTAAGGTCATAAGTGTGATTCTTTTTAACTATCTTCCATTCTTGGTCCACAGCTATGTCGGGAACACTATCCAGTCAGCTTGAATAATAGAAATTATGTGAAATCACTCTCACTCCAAAGTCAAGTTCTAAATCTTCAATTGTAGAGATAGTCATAACTCTATTGTTCCAAATAGCTCCTATGTTAGCTATTATATCTTCCTTACTTTGATCTCTCATTGTCCATTGTCTGCTGACAATAGGATATCCAATTACTCAATGAATAATGTCTTTAGTGATCCTAACTGGTCCATTGTCCAGCCACATATGCATATTATGAACTCGACTTAGAACAACCTTAATCCATTCAACTTTGAATTATAGTGTAAAATATAGGGCACGAGTTAACCCTTTGTCGGCTAAAGCTTGAATTCATCCTTTAGAACTCCATTTTTGCATAATTTGTTGCAGGATTCCCTCAATTCACAATCACCTACTTCACCAATCTTAACCATGTAACAAGATCTAACATCATGGATCATAAGTACCTTTGATGGAATAGATGAGAGGGCTCTGTTTAGATCACCTAAAATTGCACTTTCAAGAATGCCTCAGAAGTTAGGAGGTGCACACACATCACTTCTCACCAGCTGAACTTACTTCATCTCCTCCTCCATACCCTTGACTGGTGCGAAAGAACTTGCAACCATAATATCTAAATTTAGGGTTTAAAAATGAAGAATAGGGTACCCCGACAAGTAGCACTTCACACTATTTTCCTTAGGGTTTCCGATGACATGCTGGCAAGATCTTCAATACAAACTTTGCTAAGATCAATTCTACAACTTCTTCAATCGCTCTGTGAATACTAAAAATTGCAAGGTAAAATGAAGAAGAAATGGTTCATCCTTATATATACTTGAAAGGTCAAGGTAGGTAAGCAATAAGTTCTCTTCCTATTAGGTTAGTGCAAACTAGCTGTCATTGGCTGACTAATGAAACTTGCATACCACTTGGCTTACCATACTCGGCCATCACAAAACTTACTTGGCCAACCAGCTTGGCACCTATAGTGCAGTTAACTCTTCTAGGAATGTGTCACAAACATGTCCTAGTGCATCTCAACATATGCAAATATGGACTTTGGCACATTTACATATTAGGAAATAATCTAATATTTGAAATTTAAATTAGTTCCTTACATAACTCTATTGCTTAGTTAGATATGGTGTGATCACCTGATCCATTAGATTGGGTGACCTCAGCTTCAGCACTTTCACTACTGGTCAACTCTATTTTCCTTACCCATGTCTGGTTCATATGTGCTCTAATTTCCTCAATAGTAGGAGCAGGTACTCTTGTCCTACACTCTCTCTTACTGTGACCAATCTTCAAAAAACTAAAGAAAACTAGGCTTCCATTCATCCAACTCTTAGATTTTCCCCTGAAATGTGTCTTTAAGAAATCTTCAAGTGCATGTCCATATTCTTCACTGTAATGAAAATTTTTCCTTGTGTTATAATACCAATTGTGAGTGTTGCCTTTCCTAGGTGCTTTTGTTTGTGTCTTAGATGTCCATTGTTGTTTAGCATTGGATCTACAATCTTTTGCTTTATGACCATATTTCTGACACTTTTAACAATAACCATTGAATCTTGGTTTGGGAGGTGCATCATTTGCTTAGGCCCAAAATTCATGTGCTTTATGTCCAAAATTCTTACAATTAAAATAGTAACCATTGAGCTTAGGTTTAGGATTGGACTTACCTTTCTTGCTTTGGGAAATGTTTTCTGTATGACCTGGTTTTCCACCATGGTGGAAAATAGGTTTGTTTTTCCTTGTCTTTGCATTCCTCCTTTCACCATTCTTAGATGATTCTCCTTTCTCTATAGATGAACTAGGTTTAGTGTGATCGAATCTAGAAGAATATTTTGATCTTCTTGATGCTTCCATCAGATTATTAAAATGAGTCAAGGCTTCATTAGGTTTGTTTAACCTTTCATTTAGTTCCTTCTCAGATCTCAAATCATCTTTCAATTGATTGTTCTCAGATCTTAGATCTTCATTTCCATATCTTTCCTACTAATTTTCTAATTTGCAAGTAGCAGTTGATTTTCCATGTCAACCTAATTGATTGTCATCATTTGCACATCATGTGTCCTTTCATCAATTCTGACAATTATCACTCTTTTATCTTCTTCTTCCATAGCTTTGTCATCTTTAGCATTCTTCTTTTTTTCCACTATTTCACATAGTCTTACTATCTACATTTCTTGTTCTCTTTGCAGGTTCCTGACTTCCTCACATAGTACATTGCTCTTTTCTAGTAGATCTGGAATTGTTGCATCACTCTCAATAGAATCTCCATTCTGAAATAGATTTGGAGTGTCATCTTTCTAATAACGAGTATCATTTATTTGTTTGGCCAAATATTTCCTAACTGTCAATGATTTATTCAATTCATGTCTTGCTATCTCAAGTTGATGTAATGCTATCTAAATCTCAATCTTCTGATTCTCAATGACTTTACCCAACTTGTAAACCTCCATCTTAAGATATGTACTCACAAGCTAATTAAAATCTTTTATAGGATAGCTATTCTCTATTACCAATTGTTGGAAGTACAATATTGGGAAAGAAAGATATCTAGAGGGGGCGTGAATCAGATCTTAAAACTTAATCACTTAAAACAAATTGATCCACATTCATACATATATTAATTTAACCTAACATCTGATAGCATCCATAATTTGAAATATTTCACCCACAAAATCTTCACTACTACAACAATAAAGTGTGTCTGTTAGGGCTACAAGAGTTTTATTACAAAATGCAATCTACCTAGTTAAAGGTATGTTTAGTTAAGAACTAAAGATCATTACAATATACCTTGTGAAAGGATTTCAACTTACAATAAATTAAGCACTTGGCTAAGAGATTTAAAATTAGGTCTGTTAGAACCACTTTGTTAAGAGATTTCACCTGATACTCTTGTTAGAATGTTTCAAGTAGTGATCCTTCATTATGCGCTCAGATGCTGATGAGAGATCTTTTCTTTCCAATACCTTCTATGATCTCACAATCTAATATGTCTTTTCTCTTCTATTCACTATTCTGTCACTATGCTTGATCTAAGCTTCTTCACAAGATAACTCACTATTCATCTCACATGAACACACAACCCTTCTCTCTCATTATATTATAATAGGGTTAGAAGCAATCTTATATGTCTTTACAGATCTATTAGCGAGATCTAGATCAATGATCAAGATCTAATATTTATATCTCCAAGGCATTCCAATTTTTTGATTGGCTCCATACCATGCATAGGATAAAACAATTAAATGCATAAATAACTCTATAGATAAATATTAAATGCTTACATATGTCAGCCCAAAGCTCATACAAGTCAACCTAAACACTTTACCTCAAAGTTTGAATCAATCCTGACATGTATGCAAAAATTGTTCTGCTTGGCACTAAACATCTCTATCACTCGACACTTAAATATTCTAATTGGCTTGGCATGATGTAACTTGGCAACCTGTATACTTTCTTGGCAGTGTTGCTCAGCCTTGAATAATTTTAGCTCGGCCATAGTGATAACCAACTAAAAACTACCTAAGTAAATGAAAAAGTTTTGGTCACTAATCATCAACAAAACTTAGGGATTAACAGTCATATGATTGAGGTTGAAGATGATAAAAATATGAATTGTTTCTTAGATACTGAGATTGGATGACTTCAAGTGCAGGAAAATCAAATTGCAAGAAAATTACAACCTGCATTGTTTTCTGAAGACATAAATAATTTATCTGAACAAAGTAAGTTATGGGTAATGTATTTTGATGGTGTGAGTTCTAGATAGGGGGCTGGTGCTAGGGTTTTATTGATATCTCCTTTAGGAAGAACCTTCAAATTTTCATTTACTCTATTATTTACATGTACAAATAATGTGGCAGAATATTAGGCTCTATTGATAGGTTTGAGATTAGCTGCAAGACATGCAATCAAGTGTATCATAGTTATTGGAGACTCTGAATTGGTAGTATCGCAAATCATATCCAAGTATGCTTCCAAGAATGATAGATTGAAACAGTATCAAAATGTAGTCTGGGATGAATTAGAAAGTTTTGATGCATTTGGTATTGACTAGATGGATAGAAGCTAGAATAGAATGACATATTTGTTGGCTAACATTGCTTTAAGGCTAGAAGATATTACTTTTGTTTGAATTTCTAAAATATAAGTTCAAACTAGGCTTGTTTTTTTTGGGTGTTATCTTTAGAAGAGTTTTTAGATTCATTCAAAATGGTGATCAACACTGAATTAGTGAAGGATGTAGAAGAGAAAAAAGAGTATAATAGAATCCCTAAGGAAAAATTGGCCAAAATGGCAACTAAGTTAGAAGAAGTGTAGCTTAGGACTATATCAGTCAGTGAACTAATGAGATAAGTTGATGGAAAGGGTAAGTTAGTGGCCGAGGAAGACATAATACCAGAGCCAGACCTTATGCTTCAAGAAGATCCATTCTTGAGAGCTTTGACATCAATGAGTGGTAATTCCTTGGAAGGTGTGCCTCTGTTCAGTGGCAAGATGAAACCAAAAGTAGGCATGGAGTGGATAGAAGGTCTTGAGAATCACTTTGATTATGATAATGTGACCAAGGATCTGAATGTTAGAATAGCCAATACAAGATTGAGAGGGACTTCTCTAACTTGGTGGAAGTTTGTCCAAGATGAAAGGACCAAAAAAGGAAAGAATTCTATAACCAGTTGGAAATGTATGGTGAAAAAAATGAGGGAAACATATCTTCTTGATGATTATGAAGTGCAGTTGCACAAGAAAAGACAAAATCTAATACAGTCAGACTTAGAGGTCAGTACTTACATAGAAGAGTTTCACAAGTTATCCTTAAGATTACATGTAATGGAAGAGGAGAGCCTAAAAGTGGCTAGGTATTTGAATGGTCTCAAGTGGAATATACAAGAATAAATTAGTCTCTTATGTCCCAACATAGTACATCAATGCTATTTTCTAGCTCTTAAGGTAGAAGAGAAGTCCAAAAAAGAAAAAAATATTCAAATAGTAGAGGAAGAGGAAGAGACAATATAATTCAAGGAGGAGGATTTTGTCGAAGGAACTTTGGGGTTAAAAATTAGAGTGAGTTAAAAATCACTGAGAATCAAGAAAAATATAGTAAAACAAGAGGTGGTTACAATCGAGGAATAGGTTCAAATAACAGTTCAAGAGGAAGAACCAATAATAAGGGAATATGATCTTATTTCTCTTCAATGAAGTGATATAACTGTCAAAAGTTTGGGCATCCTACCTATAGATTTCCTAAGAAGGGCTCTACATCACAAGGAGGAGAAAAAAGAATAAATTATGTACAAGAAGAGTATTCTAGAAGCAAGACAGTAGAAGTCACCCTAGATTCTGAGATAGGGGAGAATTTTATGATTTGCAGAGCACTCCTCAAGGAGCCCATCAAAGAAGAGCCAAGGAAAAGATGTGGATGATATGCTGAGCTAAATGAAAGTGGTGCAAGAGCACCTTAGTTAACCTAAGTTTTTTTTTGGCACTGATGGATTCCTTGAAGGTCCTAGTGGCCCTTACATCAATTTAGAAGCAAAGGTTTCATATTGGAAACCATTTGTAAGACCTAGTTCCAAGATTAGCATTTTACAAGGCCTTGGTCAACTATTGGTCAAATAATGTCCAAAACCTTAAATATACATTATTCTCTCATATTTACAAATTTTATCATGTTTAGATCCATTTGGGATAATAAATAATAGTTTTGGACCAAGTTTGGTCACTTAGAGTGAAAAGTTACAAAATATTGAAAAATTGCTAAAAAGTAGTCAAGCAACTTTGACAACTTTTGTCAAATATTGTAAAAACCATTCCCAAATAGATAATTAGTTTAATAAGTGGATGTAACCATTTTTAATTCCTACAAAATCCCTTATAGGTGGGTGGTAGGAGAAATTTTTGTAACTTGGCATTTAAAATCAATTAAAAACACCATTTTCCTACAAATTCAAGAAATAGTCATTTGGTATGGATAGGTATGGAAGATTGGGAAGTAAAGTCTAATAGATTAAGGTATCTTTATTAAGTAGCTTCCATTTTAATTTGGTCTCATGTCCTAATCTCTTGTACTTTGAAATTTATTGTATTTTTACTCATGCTGCCTGGTTTGTAGGTCCTAAATCAGGGTTTCATAAGAAATTGTACATATTTCTTGTTTCCACCATGGGAATCTAATGAACCTTGGTGGAAATCATGTATTAACAATTCTTTTTAAGAATATGCAGGTTGGGTTTGATAAAATTTTGGGAGATGGGTTTTCCATGATGCCCTAGGTGTACATGTCTATGTGTGCACCAATCAAGAGATTGAGTACAATCTACATAACTCACCATAGGAGATTCATCAAGACATGAATTTGAGTCTGAGAGGTCCTTATGTATCTCTTCACATGATCCAATTTTTTTATTTGGACCTTGTTGTATGGAAGAGGTACCTATAGTGTAATTAGAGGCCTAATTAGCCCTATTTGTCTAGGAGTGTGTCTTTGTATTTTCCTTTTAGTTCCAAGCATTCGTAATTTGGTATAATCCATTTGGCCATAAAGGATACTTGAGTCTCTACTTTCTTTAGGGGTTTATGTGGAATACTTTCAAACTAAGCTTAAATTTCCATTTGAAAAGGCTACAAGCCTAGGAGGGCTTATCATAGCAATGATGACTAAATTAGTGTACATGGTGGGTAGGATCATTGGATTCTTATCTTAGGGACCTAAATAGACAAAATTATTGAGAATAGGTTACCCTTGGTCCTTGGAGTAATTTTATGGGGATTTGATGTCAAATTGGTGTAAGTGCCTAATAATCAACAATTTGGAGTTAAGGTTGAATACTTGCTAGAACCTAGTGATTAGGTTTCCCTATTGGGAATAGGTTGTGATAACCTAGAAATAAGTAATTTCTTCACTTGTGATAAGTGTAGAGGCACTTTACCTCATGGTATTTGAATATTTGAAGGATACCTTGTAATTTTAGGGCTTCTAGCTGTCCACTCTACATCAAGTGGTATCAGAGCTATGTCTTCTCCTGAGGATGAATAAAACCCTGCAAGGGTTACAAACATGGAACTTGCAAGGATAGTGAGAGAACAAAAGGCATCAAATGTATCCCTGACCAAGAGGCTTCAAGAACTTGAGAAAAAGATAGAGAGGGGAAAATAAGACATGTATGATGGTGAAAAAGGGAGTGAAGAGGAAGAGGACACTCCTAATCAGGATGAGAACATTCCTGCAGATCAGAGACCCCTCTTAGATGCCTTAAAGTCTAAGGGGAGAAGAACCATGGGGGAGAAGTTGGACTTGCCAACTTTCAATGGAAAGATGAATGCATATTTGGCCTTAGATTGGATTGAGGCTCTGACAAGCTTCTTTGAGTGTGAAGACATTTATGAGAAGCAAAGAGTACAAATGGAAAAATCCAAGTTGAAGGGAGTATCCCTAACTTGGTGGAATTTCATCCAAACAAAGAGGGTGAAGATTGGTAGAAGCATGATCACCTCATGGAACAAGATGATAGAATTGATAAAGGAGACATATGTACCTGAAGATTATGGGGTACAACTTCATAGAAGGAAGAAAAACCTAAAGTTCATACACCGAGGAGTTCTTAAAATTATGCATGAAGACTAATGCAACAAAGAACTGGGAAGACAAACTAGCAAGATACGTGAATGGTCTCAAAGTGTCCATTGAAGAAGAACTAAGCCTACACATCCCTACATTAGTAAACAAATGTTATCAGATGGAAATCAAGGTAGAGGATAAATGGAAAAGAAAGGAAGACTTTGGAAAAGGAAAGAGAAATGATGGTGGAAAGAGTTTCAGAGGAAGGGGTACCTCTTGGAATAGAGGAAAATATAGTGGCAGCAGCAGCAAGACCCCTAACCAAGGCCAAGGAGACAAAGAACAGGGTGAATCCAATTTCAAAGGTAACTTTAGAGGAAGGAGACCCTTCAATAGAGGAAGAGGAAGAGGAAATGGACCCTTGAAATGTTACTACTGCAACCAATTTGGACACCATGCAGGGAGATGCCTGGAGAAAAGAAATAACCACAACCATGGAGAAAGGAGGACACGACTCATTAAAGAAGAAAAACAAGAGGATGACAACAATACCAAGGATTTAGAACCAGAAGAAGGAGCATGTCTAATGATGAGGAAATATTTCCTACAAGTACCAAAAACCCATAAACCACCTCAAAGGAAGAGCCTCTTTAGGAAAAAGATCAAATGCTAATGAAAGGTATGTAATCTCCTTATTGATTCAGGTTCAACTAAAAATTTGGTGTCTCTTGAAATGGTCCAAAAATTAAAATTATCTAAGAAGCCACACCCCTTTCCCTACCATTTCTCTTGGTTAACCAAAGGTCAACAAACTCTAGTAACTAAAGAAGCATGGGTAGAATTCTCTATAGCAGATTTCAAAGATAAAGTACTTTGTGATGTAGTAGAAATGGATGATTCCCACATCTTACTAGGTAGACCTTGGAAATATGATGTGGATGCCACACATAATTTTAGGAAGAACACCTAATCCATCACCAAGAATGGGGTAAATTTTTCCATGAAGCCCTTGCCTGATGCTAAAATTGAGAAAGAACCTATTGTTATCACCTTAGGTGAAAAGGAAATGTTGCAAGAATTGAAATAACCTGAGACTAGAGGTTTTGTACTAATATCTAAACCCAAGGATAGCATAAGATCTGATGATAAGGATCCCATACCAAATGAAGCTAAGGAACTATTAAACAAATAGAGTGATATCAGTGCTACGTGATCCCACGATAGTGGGTTACACTTTTTTTCCTAAACAGACATCAAAGTCTACATTTAAAAAAAAAACTTTCAGATTTAGATGCATATTGTCATTAAACTGTTTGAAATCAGAAGATGAAGTAAAATAGAGACTTTTATGATTTTTTTTCTAGATTATAAATATCTATTTTATTTTATTTTTTAATTTATTTGATGGCTTTTTTTTTCTCCTACGAAAACTGCTATATTAATGAAAACGTCATTCTCAAAATTTACATTGAGTTCATAGAGCATAAATTTTTTTCTAAAATAGAAATCAATGAAAATATTTTGAATTTGGTTTCGTAACATCCATACAGAGGGCATGCAATTGGTTTGATGACATTATCATGATTATTGCATAGTTTATGAACATTTGAAGTAGAGTAAACCATAGTTTTGACATACCTTGACTGCATAGCTTATAACTTGTTGTGTATTTATCAAAATTCATTTTTTTTTTTAGAAAGTAGATTCAAAGATAGAGGGCACTATTATTTAAAAAAAAAAAATCTCTTTTCTACTATTTTTCATTGAACGCCAAACTTGGAGGTTTATATACGATAAAAAACCTACATTGGATGCACGTAAAAAAAAAAGACCTAATTAATTCAAAAATTGTCAAATCTATATTCATTAGAAAGATCATTTAGATTACTTGTGAAAAGAAAAAGGATGTCTCCTAATTGTTCCATGTGAGTCCTGTGCTTGAGCCCTGAAACCATGAAAACTTCAGATTTGTGCCAGCCTTTACAAATGGCCTCTAATCAGAGACTTTCAATAGAAACTACTTTCGTTCAAAACTAAGTAGTTTTGATTGAAACTAATTTCTATAAAAAGTAATTAACTATAATTTCCCTTAATCAAGGACTTTTGTTAGAAACTAATTTCTATCAAAAGTCCTTACTTTCTATCGAAAGTACTTTCTCAATCTACCTTCTTTGGAAATTTTGTGAGGAATTACTTCCTCCAAAAAAGTGTAACCCACTATTGTGGGTTCACCCTGCTAGTGAATTTCCCAAAATCCTCCCTCCCTTAAGAGAAATCAATCATCAAATAGACCTAATACCTGGTTCTTCCTTACCTAATAAGGATCCATACAAGATGACACCTACTTAGCATGTAGAGATTAAAAAATAGGTCAACGAACTATTAGAGAAAGGACTGTTTCAAAAGAGCCTTATCCCATGTGTTGTCGTATCATTCCTAGCACCCAAGAAAGATGAAAAGTGGAGGTTATGTATAAATAGTAGGGCCATAAAAAAAATAATCATAAGATACAAATTTCCCATTCCAAGAATGGAAGACTTACTTGATCAATTAGGTACTGCTTTTTATTTCACCAAGATAGACTTGAAATGAGGATATCACCAAATTAGAATAAACCCAGGTATAATCAAGATCCTGGAAATGCCTCAAGTCCCTCTTTGGATTATGGAGACTCACATGAAACATTTGTTTCCTTCAAATATTTACCTAAAGAGGAGATTGATGAAGCTATAAAGAACAAAAAAGTTCAGGAAACATTAACATATCTCATGACTCAAGATTTGAGATGATATATCAAAGTAATACAAAGGAAAAATCCTCAATTATTCTTGGAATATCAAAATCACACACAATATACTTTTGAAGAGAACCAAGCCTTAGTGATTCAGGATAGAGAAAAACAAGAACAAGGCTTCGATGAGTCAACTATGACGGCAACACAAAAAAGACAACAAAATGATTTAATTGTCGATATTCCTCAAAAGGAACAATATATACCATTGGATATTCCTTTATTTGAAGAGATATTACCCCCTCCTTCAGAGATGGTGGATGCTATGAAAATTACCAATAAATATCCTCAAAGGACACAGAGGATTGATTTTAAGAATCACTTGCCCAAAGAACCAAATGAGATGTTCATGTTTCCTTGGGGAATGCCAAATGTAGCCCCTTTTGAAGAAACAAAAGAAAGTGGTCCTCCTTTGGTAACACATGCAACATTTCAAGGATGTACTTCAAATGCAACAAAATCCAAAGGACCATTCAATGAACCACCAAGGGTACCTATGTTTGATACATCTCATGTGATTACTACGACTATGGCAAGTACATCACAAGACCAAAAGAAGAAGAGCATCATTGATATCTCACCAATTCCACCTAAGTTTACTCAATAAGAACATGTAACACAACAAGTGCTAAAATTACAAGCAGCTCCAAAAGTACCACATGTGGATATAGCACAATTAGTACAAAAATAATTCATAGCACAAGTTAACATGATGTCCCAAGAAAATCCATCAAAATGTAAGACTGTAAGTCTTGGAGGTATACTTGCACCACTCGGATTTCAACAAGATTATAACACACAACAACAAACAATGCAGGTGGGTCAAGAATCTCATCCTGCTACACAACATTGCAAGGTTCAAAGGTGCAACAAGTGCACCCACAACAACATAAATATATCCAACAATATGTACAACAAAAACAACATGCTCTACAATATAAATATACTCAACAACAACAAAAACATGCTCTACGACAACATGTTCAACACCATGCTCTACAAAAACAACATGTTCAATAACAATATGTTCCACAGTGACAACAATATGCTTCAAAACAACAAAAAATTTCACAACAACAACAATATATGGTGCAATCTCAACAAAAACAATATGCACCAAGGTATCATCAACAAGTTTCTCAACCATACTATGTGACATAAGGTCAAAAATATAATCTTCCACCAATAAATCAGAAACGTGTGGAAGATCCTCAACAACATGCTAGATAATAAATTGCACCACTCCATAAAATATCATCTGAATTGTTAGAATCAGAGACCTTATAATATAATCAATTCTCAATCACTTCTAAGTAGATACATTGCTCTAATACATGTCAAAAATCCATGAAGTCTTCGCAGAATGACGACATGATTCAAAAAATCCAACACTTGCAAAAACAACTAAATGACATACTATTCAAGGACAAAAAGACACTTTATACAGAACAAGACCTATGTCCTAATATGTTTGATGCAAGTATTTACATGCCTCATTTTCCAAATAATTTTGAAGTACCCAAATTTGAAAAGTACAAAGGAAAAGGTAATCCAATCGATCATATTAGGGATTTTTATACTTCTTGCATTGAGATTCACAATGACGACACATATCTCATGAGACTCTTTCCTAGAAGTCTTGGAGGAAAAGCAATGTAATGGTACTCTAAGTTACCCAGAAATATTAGGTCATGGAAAAAATTGGCAGATAAATTCATCTCTCACTTTGCATTTAATATATGAAGTGAGGTTATGTTGACTGACTTGTGCACAACTAAACAAAAATTTGGAGAATCATTTATGACCTTCCTATTACAATAGAGAAATTTGGTTATTCAATGTCCTTTTGATATTCCAGAAGAACAACTAATATAATTATTTATTCAAAATCTTGTGCTAGAAATAATGTATGAGCTAAAGATGAAATGCCCAAACACTATTCAAAAGCTCAAGAACGAAGGAATTGATATTGAAGATTCTCTTATTGAGAAAGGAGTCCTAAAAATAAACAAGGACAATCAGAATGCAAGCACTTCAAGTGACAAGATGAAATTTTGGTCTCAAAACAAAAATGTCATGAATGATGGTGTTGTTGATGCACGAACGGTCAACACAACACAACCAAAGGTTAGTCTCAAAGGACCTACTGTTAAAAATATGCAAACAGTGACCCAACCACCACCTCTAGTGCCAGCTCCAATGTAACCTCAAACACAAGCGAATAATAACACGCAACAAAATTGGCAATGCCGACTATTGAGAAATAGAGATGGACCACAAAGACAATTCACATCATTGGGTGAACCACTTCATTCTGTGTTGCAACAGTTACTGCAAATCAATTACATTCACTTAGGTGAGACCTACAATGAACCAATAGTTAAACCCCCTTGGTGGGATGACAACAAATATTGCGATTATGATTGGATGAAAGGAAACATAACCAATTCCTTCTATCAATTAAAACATAAATTCAAAGATCTCATTGATCAAGGCGTGATTGAAGTCGAAACCACAGCGGGATCTTCCAATACTGACCATACTATTTTCACAAATCCTTTGGTGGATCATGAAAAGGGAAATGCCTCTATATCAAATTCATATTCAAAGAACAATGTCAATTATACTCGGACCGGCCATGCTATTACCATAAACTAATTCTCTAAGTAAGATACACATGTGTCCACTTTGACTTTCTAAGACAGTAATCCTCAATGATCATTTCACTTGCAGGATGGGTTGCTTTTCCATGTTGGTCATATATGTGTACCCACTGAGGAATGAAATAAAATGATATGGGAAACTCACTAAAGCCATTTTGTAGGACATTTTGGTATTATTAAGACTATTGTTATCCTTCAAAATAATTTCTATTAGCCAAAAATTAAGCAGGATATCATTTCATATATACAAGGTTGTGCAGCTTGTGCAATTGCAAAGCCAGAAAATTGTAAGTTGGGTCTATAATTACCATTACCTATTCTTGATAAGCTATGGTAATATTTTTAAATGGATATTATGTTTGGGCTTCCACCTACCATGCGGGGGCATGATTGTATATATGTTGCGGTAGATAGGTTTTCTAAAATTGCTATCATGGTAGCATGTAAAAAGATGATTGTTGCGGAAGAGATTGCCAAGTTATTTTTTGAACATGTTTGGTTTAATTTTGGTTTTCCAAAATGTATTATTTCTGATAGGGATAGTAGGTTCATCATCAAATTATGGTCTGCACTATGGGCTAAAATGGACACAAAGTTGAAAAATTCTATAGCATTCCATCCCCAAACAGATGGGTAGACAAGAGTCATGAATAGAATGATAATTCATATCTTACAGATGTATCATTCAAAACATCCTCACACATGGGATTTAAATATTACCCTATGTGGAACACAGCTACAACTGTGCACTCCATAGTACTACAAGGCATAGTGTATTTAAGGTTTGTCTTAGGTATCATCCATTGGCACCTATGGATGTAGCACTGCCACTTTTGCAATTTGATAGTCTATGGAATGCTGAAAAGGAGGTAGATAAATTAGAAAAAATCATTGATAACATTAGACACCTACAAAAACAAGCTCATGAGATTTTGGAGCAGAGTAATCAGAAGTATAAGGAACGACATGATAAACATAGAACTCGTTATCATGTTCAGATTGGTGACAAGGTATGGTTACATATTCAGAAAGAGTGTCTTCAAGGACCAAAAAGGAAGCTTCTCCTCTTTGTTATGGCCCATATACTATTGTGAAGAAAGTTGGTGAAAATGCTTTTGAACTTAATTTGCCATCCTTTTTGTGTCTGCATCGAGTTTTCAATGTGGAATTGCTGAGACCCTATTTTCCTCCTTTGTTGGACATTTCCCAAGCTACTGAACACATTCAAGCTGCAGAATTATCTACTAATATTCCTTTCCAATGTGACCATGTTACTGAATTCATTTAAAAGAATCTGAGAAATCATAACATTCCTCTTTATCGGGTGGTTCGAGCTGGTCAACATCATCATCAAGGAAAGTGGTTAACTAAGGAACAAATTGAAGTACAATTTACTCATTTGTTGCAGAATATTAGTGCAATAAGGCCCATTTCCCCTCAAGGGGGGAGGAATGATCAGGATGGACTTGGGAAATACTGAAATCTAATATTTCAGTATTTTCTATGTCTCAGTAAAATGCATTTTTTAAGGTCTTCAGGGTATTTTTGGGCCTATCTCATAAATACTTTTCTGTAAACAATTTCTTAGATGTAGAAAAAATAATGTTTGCTCTCCTCAAAGCTAAAACCCATGTGAAATTAGCCTGGGAAACCAAATTAGAAAATAAAGAATGGGGATTATCTGATTAAAATGGCTTGGAAATATCTCTTGATAAGAAGCCCACATGGGGAGAATTTGTGGAATACATAAAATAAGCATACCTTCTTGAGGATGTCTATGAATCAAAATATATAGAATGACAACTTCTTCCATATATGAAGGATCAGAATGTGCAATATTACACCAACACATTCCATTAAATTTCATTAAAAATTGGTATTGAAGACTCAGAGAAGAATCAAATTATGAAATATCGTAGTGCACTTCACATGTATATTTAAATAGAGATGAAATTTTTTAATATTGAGACATTGGAAACTGCCTATAAATATGCTACAAAAATTGAAGAGAAATTCAAGAAGAAAAGGAAGAGGGACTACTTTGCAAAAATAATCCAAGGGTTGAAGGTGGAAATAAATCTACAGGAAAACATGTGATGGGGGAACCTCACTTAAACTCACTGAAGGATACATGGTGGGTTGCAAAAAAGACACAGACAAATACAGGCATGTGGTGTGAGATGCAAAAGTCCCCAACCCATAATACAAAGGATTGTAAAAGTATTAAAAATATCATGATGGAAATACAAGGAGAGGAAGCTGAATCTTAATCTTCACTAATATGTACTTCTGAGAAAAAGGAGAATGGTTCTATCATAGAATTAGACCCATATTCCATAGTTGCAACTGCTAAAGTAATGCATCATAAAGATAAAGAGAGACTTTTTCATTCATAGATGTGGGTTAATAGAAAGCCTCTACATTCTATTGTTGATGGTGGGAGCCAAAATAATTTTTTATCTAGGGAGATAATCAAAATATTGAATTTGAAAGTGACAAGACACCCACAACCATACTCTATGGGATGGGTAAATGAGGGACAATATATTCAAACAAATCAATAATTTTGTCTTCCATATTCAATCAAGCCATTCAAGGATGAATTGATATGTGATGGCGTACCACTGGATGTATGCAATGTCTTGCTGGGGAAACCTTACATGTATCATAGGCATGTAGTGTATGAATCTAGGCCACATAGAGTTAAAATTAAGCTTGGTGGGAAGAGGTATCAAATACCAAAGGTATGTCCAACACAAACTACTTATTTAATTAGTGATAAACAATTTAAATGTTTGATTGTTCAAACCAGTGATTTTTTTTTCTCATGCTTTTCCCTAAACAAACAAATTTAGTTGTCCTTAATACATATGATAAGGTATCCATAATAGAAAATCAACAAAATAAGATGGATTAAATTTTGAAATAATATCATAGTGTGTTTAAATCACCTTTGGGAGTTCCAACACACTGTCAAGTCAAGCACTCTATTGATTTAATCCCACATACACCACTACCACATGAGCCAATACCTAGATGGTAAGTTTTGGAAAATGATGAAATCAAAAGACAAATTCAAGATTTGATTTAGAAAGGACATTTTTCATCCAAGGCCTTTACCCTGCAGCTCTACATTTGTCCTTGCTAAAAATAAATATGGGACATGGAGACTTTGTATTGATTATAGGGCATTGAACAAAATATATGTGAAAAATAGATATCCAATTCTCCTAATTGATGATTTGTTGGACCAACTTAGGCGAGCTAAGTTCTTTACAAGAATTGACTTTAAATCTGGATATCACCAAGTACCAATTGATCTAGCAAATGTGTGGAAGACTACATTTAAATATAAGGAAGGTTTGTTTGAATGGTTGGTTATACCTTTTGGCCTAGAAAATGCCCCAGCAACATTTTTGAGGTTGATGAATGATGTTCTTAGACCATTCATTGATTCTTTTGTGGTTGTTTATTTGGATGACATACTCATCTTTAGCAAGACTTGTTTTGAGCATTTACAACTCGTTGAACAAGTGATTTTAACTCTGTAACAACACAAACTTTATGCAAACATTGATGAGTGCTCTTTTGGTATGCAAAGTATTTAATACTTAGGGTATATCATTGATACTGAGGGTGTTCATGTTGACTAGGTAAATATTCAAATAATCAAAGATTGGCCATCTCGTAAAACTTTCACAGAGCTTCACAACTTCTTGAGCTTAGCTAAATTCTATCACAGATTTGTTTCTGGTTTATTACATATATCATGGCCTCTCAATCAATCACTAAGTGGTGGAGCAAAAGAAAAATTTTAGTCGATAGAGGAAAAGAAACAAGTATTTGAGGAGTTAAATAAAATATTAAGTTAAGCACCAGTACTGGTCCTCCCATATCTGCAACAATAATTTGAGATAGAAGCTAATGCATCTGATTATGCTCTGAGTATAGTAGTCATGCAACATGGGCATCTTTTTTCCTATCATAGTGAAACTTTTTCTCATATAGTACATAGGAACTGCACCTATGACAAGGATTTGTATGCTATTGTTTATTTGTACAAACAATGAAAACATTATATACTGGGAAATGAAACTATTATAAATACAAACCATAAACCTCTTCAATTCTTGCAAACACGAGGTAATTTGTAGAATGATAGACATCAAAGGTGGTAAGCTTAACTAAAATAATTTCACCTTAACATTCATGATAAAAAGGAAGCAGTAACAAAGTGGAAGATTGTTTGAGTAGGCCTCTAATTGCAGGTTTGAAAATGGTTTTGGGTTCATGTGGTCATCAATCATCCACATGGGAACAACTATATGGTATTGAACCTAATTTTTCTAACATCTATAGTAATTTGGTAGAAGGAAAGTGTGTCTCTAATTTTCAATTGCAGGATGGGTTTCTTTGCCATGTTGGTCATATATGTGTACACCCACCAAGGAATGAAAGAAAATTATATGGGAATATTACTATATTAGTATTGGAAAACATTTTTGTATTGGAAAGATTATTTCCATCCTTCAAAAGTATTTCCATTGGCCAAAAATGAAGCAGGATATAATTGTATATATACAAGTTTGTGTAGCTTGTGCAATTGCAAAGCTAGCAAACCATAAGTTGGGTCTATACTTACCATTACCTATTCTTGATAACCCATGGTAGTCTATTTCAATGGATTTTATCTCTATGCTTCCAAATACCAGGTGAGGGCATGATTTTATATATATTGTGGTAGATAGGTTTTCTAAAATGGATATCATGGTAGCATGTAAAAAGATGATTACTATAGAAGAGACTGCCAATTTATTTTTTGAACATGTTTGGGTTCATTTTGGTTTTCCAAAAAGTATTATTTCAGATACAAGTACAAGGTTAATCAGCAAATTTTTGTCTGAACTATGGGCTAAAATGGACACAAAGTTGACAAAGTCCACAACATTCCATCCCCAAATAGATGGGGAGACAGAAGTGGTGAAGTGAATGATCATTCATATCTTATAGATGTATCATTCAAAACATCCTCACATGTGGGATGAAATCTTACCCTATGTGTAACAGAGATAAAACCATGTACTTCATAGTACTATAGGGCATAGTCCATTTGAGGTTTGTCTTGGGTATCAGCCATATGCACCTATTGATGTAGCACTACCAATTTTACAAGATGATAGTCTACTAAATGCTGACAAGGAGGTAGATAAAGTAGAAAAATTCATTGATAACATTAGACACCTATAGCAACAAGTTCATGAGATTTTGGAGTAGAATAATGAGAAGTATAAGGAAAGGCATGATAAACATAGAACTCCTCATCACTTTCAGATTGGTGACAAGATATGGTTACATATTCAGAAAGAGTGCCTTCATGGACCAAATAGGAAGATTTTTCCTCTTTATTATGGCACGTATAGTATTGTGAAGCAAGTTGGTGAGAATAATTTTGAACTTAATTTTCCATCCTTTTTGGGCATGCATCTAGTTTTCAATGTGGAATTGTTGAGACCCTATTTTCCTCCTTTGTTAGAAATTTCCCAAGTTACTGAACACATTAAATTTGTATAATTATCTACTACTATTCTAGTCTTGTGTGACCATGTTACTAAAGTCATTTCAAAGACTTTGAGAAATAAGAAAATTCCTCTTTATTGGGTGGTTTGAGCTAGTTAGCATCCTCATCAAGGAAAGTGGTTAACAAAGGAATAAATTGAAGCACAATTTCCTCATTGTTTGTAGCAGATTAGTGCAATGGGGCACATTTCCCCTCATGGGGGGAGGAATGATTAGGAGGGAATTAGGAAATACTGAATTCTATTTTTTTTGTATTTTCTATGTCTCAGTAAAATGGATTTTTGAAGGTCTTCAGGGCATTTGTGGGCCTATCTCATAGATAATTTTCTATAAATAATTTCTCAGATGTAGAAAAAATAATGTTTTCTCTCCTCAAGGTTGAAACCCATTTGAAATTATCCTGGGAAACCAAATTAGAAAATAAAGAATGGGAATTATCTCATGAAAATGGCTTGGAAATATCTCTTGATAAGAATCCCACATGGGGAGAATTTTTGGAATACATAAAAGAATCATACCTTCCTGAGGATGTCTATTAAAAAAATACATAGAATGGAAACTTATTTGACAAAAGAGGGATCATACTGTGCATGATTACACCAAAACATTCCATTCACTTTTAGAAAAACATGGTATTGAGGATTTAGAGAAGCATCAAATTGTAAAATATCGTAGTGGACTTCACAGGTATATTCAAACAGAGATGGAATTTTTTAATATTGAGAGATTGGAATTTTTGTTATAAATATGCTACAAAAATTGAAGATATATTCAAGTGGAAAGGGAAGAGGGACTACTTTGCAAATAGTAAGCCAGGGGTTGAAGGTGACAATAAATCTTTAGGAAAATAGGTGACCAAGGAACGTCGCTCAAACTCACCCAAGAACACATGGTGAGCTGCAAAAAAGACACACAAAAATACATGCATGTGGTTATAGATGCATAAGTCCCCAACCCATTATACAAAGGATTGTCTAAGTATTAAGAATTTCATGACAGAAATACGAGGAGAGGAATCTGAATCAAAATCATCACCAATAGATGCTTTTTAGAAAAAGGAGAATGATTCAGTCATAGAAGAAGACCCATATGCCATAATTGCAACTGCTAAAGTAATGGATCGTGAAGATGAAGATAGACTTTTTCATTCATAGATGTGGGTTGATGGAAAGCCTCTACATTTTATTGTTCATAGTGCAAGCCAAAATAATTTGATATCTAGGGAGATAGTAAAAAAATTAAATTTGAAAGTGACAAGATACCCACAACCATACTCTATGGTATGCTTAAATGAGGGACAAGATATTCAAATAAATCAATAGTGTGCTCTTCCATATTCAATAAATCCTTTCAAGGATTAAGTGATATATGATGTAGCACTGGGTGATGTATGTGATGTATTACTGGGGAAACCTTACATGTATTATAGGAATGGAGTGTATGAATCTAGGCCATGTAGTGTTACAATTAAGCTTGGTGGGAAGAGGTATCAAATATCATAGGTATGTCCAACACAAACTACTACTTTAATTAGTACTAAACAATGTAAATGTTTGATTGCTCAAACTAGAGCTTTTGTTCTGCACATGGTTCTCCCTGAACAAACAAAATTAGTTCTCCTTAATACATATGCTAAGGTAGCCATAACAACAAACCAAAAAAATTAGATGGATAAAATTTTGAAAGAATATCATAGTGTGTTTAAATCATCGGTGGGAGTTCCATCACACTGTCAAGTCAAGCACTATATTGATTTAATCATAGGCATACCACTACCACATGAGCCAATGTATAGAAGGCTAGTTTTCAAAAATGATGAAATCAAGAGTGAGATTCAAGAGTTGATTCAGAAAGGACATATTCATCCAAGTGCTTCACCCTGTGGCTATCTAATTTTCCTTTCTAAAAATAAAGATGAGACATGGAGAGTTTGTATTGATTATAGGGAGTTAAACAAAATCAGTGTAAAAAATAGATATCCAATCCCTCAAATTGATGATTTGTTGGACCAACTTAAGGGAGCTAAGTTCTTTACAAAAAATGACTTGAAATATGGATATCACCAAGTACCAATTAATCTAGTAGATGTGTGGAAGATTGCATTTAAATCTAAGGAAGGTTTTTTTGAATGGTTGGTTATGCGTTTTGTCCTAACAAATACCCCAACACCATTTATGAGGTTGATGAATGATGATCTTAGACCATTCATTGATTATTTTGTGGTTCTTTATTTAGATGACATACTCATCCTTAGCAAGACTTGGTCTGAGAATTTTCAACATGTTAAACAAGTGCTTTAAACTCTACAACAAAAAAACACTATGCCCACATTGAGAACTGTTCTTTTGGTATGTAGAGTATTCAATACTTAGGGTATATTATTGATACTAAGGGTGTTAAAGTTGACCTAGTAAAGATTCAAATAATTAGAGATTAGCCATCTCCTAAAACATTGATAGAGCTTTGCAACTTCTTGGTCTTAGCCAACTTATATCGTAGATATGTTTTTGGTTTCTCACATATATCATGGTATCTCAATCAATCACTAAGGGGTGGAGCACAAGAATAATTTTAGTGGGCAGTGGCAACCCAACAAGAATTTGAGGAGTTAAAGAAAGGATTATGTTCAACACCAGTATTGGTCCTCCCAGATCAGCAACAATCATTCAATATAGAAATTCATCCATCTGATTATGATCTTGGTGTAGTACTCATGCAACATGGGCATCATATTTCCTATTACACTAAAACTTTTTTCTAATACAGTACATAGGTACCCCACCTATGACATGGAGTTGTATTCTATTGTTGAGGCCTGCAAACAATGCAAACATTATATACTAAGAAAGGAAACTATTATACATACAGACCATAAACCTCTTCAATTATTGAAAACACAAAGGAATTTGCAGAATGATAGACATCAAAGGTGGTAAGCTTACCTACATCAATTTCACATCAGCATTCATCATAAAAAGGAAGAAGTAACCAAGTGGCAGATTGTTTGAGTAGGCCTCCAATTGTAGGTTTGACAATGGTGCTAGATTCATGTGATCGTCAATGATCCACATGGGAACAACTATATCATATTGACCCTAGTTTTTCTAACATCTCTAGTAATTTGGTAGAAGGAAAGTGTGTATCTGATTTTCACTTGTAGGATGGGTTTCTTTTCCATGTTGGTCATATATGTGTACCCACCAAGGAACAAAAGAGAATGATATGTGAAGCTCACTACAGCTATGTTGTAGGACATTTTGGTATCGGTAACCTACAGCTATCCTTCAAAAGTATTTATAATAGAAAAAATGAAGTAGGATATCATTTCATATATACAAGCTTGTTCAGCGTCTGCAATTGCAAAGCTAGCAAATCGTAAGTTGGGTCTATACATACCATTACCTATTTTGGATAAGTTGTGGCAGTCTATTTCAATGCATTTTATGTCTAGGCTTCCAACTAACAGGTGGGGACATGATTGTGTATATTTTGTGGTAGATAGTGTTGAGCGTTATTTTTACATAATTCAATTGCTAGGATCTTGAGATTTGATTTCCTCTCTTGAAATAATAACAAATTTATTCCCAAGGTTCTCCATTTTTGTGGTAGAACCTTCTCAGTAAACTTGGTCAAAGATAAATGTGAATGTTCACAAGCATGCCTTTTTTGGTACTTTCAAGATTTCAAACTACAAAGTGCTTTAGTACTTGTTTTTTTTTTGTATTTTCCTTTTTACCAATGCATGTAGCTTACTAATGATGCAAATCTATGCTAAAATTTTTGATGATTACCTTATTATCTAGATTGTCAAATAAAATCAAAAGATTTAGGTAACAAGAGCTTAAAATTTTTTACCGAAAATGAAATCCTAAAGAACATAAATCATTATCAAACCTCTCTTTAATATTAAATCATGGAAATATCAGAATCCACTAAATATGAATTAGAAAATGTCACAATTATATACCTAATAAATGCAATCATTTGGAGAGAAATATATCAAAACTTGAGGTTTTCAAAATATATCAAAATTGTGAAGCCACAAGCATGTGCACAAACATGAGACAGATTTATCATTGAACCAAATGAATTATCTTTCCCAATCATTCATCATAGAAAGATCGATGAACAACAACAAACTCAAATTTAAGTAATCGCAGATCTAAACACAATAAACCTAGTTGGCTCTTTGAAAGAAATGAATGAGCAAACACACATTCATTAAATTCTCATAGACAATAGAAAATAATCACACATTGAATAAAGCACCAATTGTATCTCTTTAGTTCATCAAATATCTGACCCTATTACATTGTTTAGATTACAATATATAGTGTTGTCATCTAAAAACTCTGAATCCCAAAACTAGGGCATCAACAACTCTAAAAACAATGAAAAAAAAACTAAAACTAAATCTTGCTAAAGAAAACTATTGTTAAATTGATGGTAGGTAGTTTTCATGGATCCTTGGTCCATTTACAATTATTTATCCCATGAATTTAGGGTCAAACTCACTACAGAGAGAGAGAGAGAGAGAGAGAGAGAGAGATCCACCATCTTTAACTATAGTATTTCTTTGGATCTTTAATTTATCCCTTGGAATCTCCACTTGGAGTTACCTATGCAATGAAGACTGATAGAAGGCCTCTAGTTATACAAAAATGGACTCCAGTTGTGGATCAATCTAATCTAGAACTTTGTTTTAATGCAAAAAATATTCCACATTGGAATGGACCAAAAATACTCCTCTTCCTCCTCCTCCCCCTCCCCCTCCAGTAAACTAATTTTCTTTAGTAAAGGTAGTAATAGGATCATAGGGTACAATATTCAATACTTGAGTGGAGCGTGATTCATCTTGTGTTATCTCCTCTTCCTATGTTCTATCCTCTTTGTATTCTTTATCTTCTCCCCCTCCTTCTTTATCTTCCCCTTCTCCTCCCTTATCTTCCCCTTCATGAGTAGTATCTTTCTCTTTGTTTTTCCCTCCATCTTCATCCTCTAAAGAGCCTGATAATAATTTGGCCCTAAGACTAGTTAATGAATCCAACATATGAGGAGGAGGCATTGTCCCTATATCTAGTGACACTTGGGGAGTTGGGTTAGAGGCATGTGGTGGAGATGAAGGTGGTGGGGTAGGAGCTTGTGAAGAAGGATTAGGAGTAGGAGTGGTAGTGGGAAGAGATGTTGGTGGAGTAGGACTAGGAGAGGGAAAGGATGGTGGTAGTGTAGAAGTAGGGGTTGGAAGAGATGGTGGTGGAGTAGGAGCTACATCTATTTTTGGAGAATTATCTGGAGTAGTGTAGGTGGTTTGATCTTTAGAGGATGTAGGTACACCTTGTGTCCCTATCTCTTTACTTGTACTTGTGTTCATTTTTTAAAGTGGCACATCTATTGTGGGATTTATGAACTAAGTTTGGGGTGGAGTAAGAATAGCTCGTGGTTTCACTGGCACCTTCCTTTCTGCACTAACCTCCATGGTTGGATGGAGGGAATCTTCACCTTTATCTCCAAATCCTTCGCATCCCTCATAGTTAGACATGAGGAACTCATCTAAACCAAGGACATCTAGAGGATTGTCATATTCCTCTTGTGTTTGTGTCCCTCCACGGTTAGGTGTATCTTTACTGTGATCCTTTTCTCTGAATACAATTTTCCTAGATCTTTTCCATCTAACCAAAGGTATATCCTCTTCTTCTTTTTTCCCCCTCATCTTCCTCTTTTGGTTCTTCCTGCGGTGTTTCCAATTGTGGAGAGGTGGACACTCTTTTCCTCTTGTATACCTTCTTCTGTCCCAAGGTAACTATTTAGGCTTAGAATTGTCACCCTAACTTAGGCATTAGGGATACATGACAATTCCATCCTCACAATGGAAACTTCCTCTAGCTATGGGTGAACTATGGATGAGGAATAGTCTCTAGGTTCTAGGCTGGTTCCTATCTGATTTGGGATATCACCTCCTGATTTATAACTTAATGGGAAAAGGGAAGAAGGATTTAAAACTGAATGGGAAATGGGGTGATACACCAATGAATACTTCAGATTTTGCAAAAAACATGAAACTTCAATCCTGACTTACAAATGAAGATCTTAACACCCTGAATCTCTACTCAACATATAGGTTAATAGATGCATGCTATCAGGGTTTTACCACAAATAGCTTGGATAATTAACAAACATACATTTCTCATACAAGGCCTTGGAGCAATTGATTATCTTGAGAAGGAATAGAAATCTACACACTTCCTTTGGATAATAAATGATTTGACACTTGTTAGAAAAGATGAAAACATGATCCAATATTGAAACAAATTCACAAATATGAGTCAATATATCTGGTTCATTCCTTCAAAAATCTGACAAAATGATTACAAAAATGGCCTTCCAAGAACTTAGGAATGATATGTTCACTATATGCCCTCTCTCAAAAATCTACAACCAAAATGGATGCAAAATGCATGAAAAAGTGGTATAGGAACAAAATAGCTCACTAAAACCTCCTTTTCACCAAATCTGAACTCTTTCAAATGAATATGAGGCTTAGCTATATAGCCCACATGGCTTATCTCAAAAATAAGATCTCCCTCCAAAAACTCTCCTCTAAAACAGATAGAACCCCTAAAAATTAGGCCTAATTGATGCCTATAATATAGCTTTGATAAAAGCTCTCCATGATCCCTCTAAAAACCCAAAATTTAAGGCATAATACATGCCTAAACTTAGCCTTAAACTCAAATTTCGAAAATGAACTCACCTAATGTTGGCATCTTTAAAATATTTCATCTTTTTACATTATGTTACCAACTTATTACAAAATTCATTACATAACCCAACTTAAAAATAAATCAAATGCATAAAACTCCTAGCCATAAACTCGACACCATGGAAAAACCCTAACCTAGCAAAGTTGACACTAAAGCTTAGGCTAACCCTAACTACATCACAACTAATACAATGCAAAATATCTCTTCATTTTGTACTTTGATGGATTCCAAATCTCTATCCATCTTGACATAGGCATTCTTTTGCATTTTCTGTTTGGGAGATAACTTAGGTTAGGGATTCCTTTTGGCACTGCCATGTCTACAACTTCTTGTTCTCTTTGTATTTGATCTGGAGTTGGAGTTCACCATTACTGTCTGGGCTTTGGTGGAGTATTTGAAGCCTTCTATCTATGATCTATGACTTAGATCAATGTCATCTCTTTTATATAATGTTTAACTCTATTGCTGACTTATGCTATGATCTTGAGGCTCGGGCTACATGTGACATTCGAGCTTGAGCTCTACTAGAGTGCGAGCTATATCCTAGATTGTTTATGCCATAATATATGGTGCTTCTTTTACTGCATCCTCATGCCCTTCGTCAGCAGGCTCTTAACTCAAATTTCTCCTTGTGAACTGGTCTTGTTCTATGTTGACCTAGAGCTCAGGCTTGACTCTAGTGCCATGGGCTACACTTAAACTAGAGGTTAGAGTTTCTTTAGAGTCCATAATACATGGTACTACATTTGTATGAACTTGGGATTTTCTTCTTGGTGCTGGGGTTTTCAACTCATTGATTTTTCAAACTTGAATGATGTTTCAAAGAGCTTGGGCTCTCTATTATCCACGGGCTCTCTTTGCAAAGTGGGGCTTTATGCACTATTTATGTGTGAGCTCAGGCTCTTCTTTACCTGATCTACGGGCTTCTTTAACTGGGGTTATGTTCCATAATATATGGAATTTCTTTGTATCCCATAAGAAGCTTGGGCCTCTATCAGCTTCCATATTACATAGTACTAAGAACTCGGGCCCTCACCACTTGGAACTCGGGCTCTTCTTTAGACCCTCTACAGATAAGTCACTCTTCATGCATTGTTTTCATTCTATCTTTTTTATTTGAACATGTTGTTTACTCTACTTTTAAATACACATATTTTTGAAGCTTGAATTGATAACATAGATTTCTTTTTAGTATAACTGCATGTATTTTGGACTATCTTTCAATAAGTACTTGGGCTGCTACCTTTGAACTGTCAGCTCCAGATTTAGCTAGTCTCCTTCATTAACTGCCTGTTGTCATTGAATTTGGGGTTATTAATATCTTTTAACAATGAAAAAAATGCTATCAGCTCCATCATTGTTGTCTTTTGTTCCCTTGATCTTATGCTTGAACTATTTGTAGAAGCCATGCTATGTTTGAAAAGAAAGCCTATTTGTTGTTACCCCTTTCCAGTTGGTTGATTGATGTACCTAGAAATTATTCAGAAATACATATTGAAATGATAACAACTCTATAAACATGAGTACATACATCACTTTAATTCTAGCAGACTAGAATAGCACTGCTTGCTAAATACCCTACATAAACATTTCTTCAAATCCATTTTAGACATACAGATACTATACTTGTTCCACTCCCATGGATATATGCATAAAATTAACTCATGCTTGACAGTATATGTAGATTGTCTTTTCATTTTCCAAGTTCTATTACACCTATGCATATACATTTTTGATCCCATACTTTCATTCAAACATGGATAACAACATTAATAATAGCATTTACATACATGTACAACACTCTTTACTTGTATATGCATAGTATTTTTCACAACACTGTTGCTTGATTCACCAAACATGCATAATATTTTGATGACAATAACACTATCATTTGCTTTTCACTCTTACATATGCACTACACTTCTGATCATTATGGACATGCACATTATATATATGGACAATACAGTTGTTTTACCCTCCTTTTGCATATGATCATCTCTTCTCTATTTAGCAACTAAAAACAACAACATTGATTATCCCTTTTATTCTTTTCATGTGCTCTGCATCTGGCATTAGATCACACTAATACATATTTCTATGTCCCTAGATAACATTGTCATTTGATTTTCCTTTAAATATGCACTATTTAAAATTGCATCTTCATATGCACATGACTCACATCTAATATCTTTTTGTACATTAATGTTGAAATCTGCATTTGAACATTTCTTTCTTTCCTGCACATTGAACATCTAGCATTATTTCATTCTTTATAAAGCATATTGTGAAGTTCAAGCATGGGCTGATGACACTCACTGCATCTTTTCAAATACAGCACAAGATTTCATAAGGATATGTTTTTTTGATATTATTATTTTGTCAATGCAAATGCATATCTTTCTATCATATTGATATCATCAGTAAATATGTAGTTCATGAAGTTTGACTGATGCATGGTATTTTTAGGCTTTTATGCATTGCTTAGATCCAATTGGATCTAACATATTTTTCACCATGATGATGTAGGAAATAGGACCAACAGAAGAAGTAGAATGTAGGACAGACAAAGATAAGACCAAGACATAAAAGGCTTTAGATGATGCAGATGAACAACTCTAGAAACTAGAAGACCTCTTAAAGGCAATACATAGACCCTAGACTTCATCATGATTCCTTCTTACTTTCTTTTCTACATATGTCCTCTAGGTTTCAATATGCAAGATGTGACTTTGAAGGAACACTTTCCTAATACATTCAGTATGAATGCACAATGTAATGATCATTTATGAATATGAAAGTGTGAATTTGATCAAAAATTAGAGTACAAATAAAATCTAATAATATGAATGTAATAGTAATGTATTCATCTATATTGGCTGAACAGTAATGTCAAAGGGATGTATCTTTATGAAAATTTTTACTTTACTGTTATGACTACTATCTTGTATGTGAAAATTTTGGGTAAAAATTCTAGAGACCTCTGATGGATGTCTGCTTGCTTGACATTGGGACCAGTAGCCTAAAACAGTCCATTGGGAATTGACTGTATTAATCACCTATCGAAACACTCAACCTAATCTGTGAATACAAGAAAACCATTTCCCAATGATTGAGGGTATGTCTATGATTTGAGGTAGTGAAGCAAAACTCCATTACCACAAATTGTAAATGTATCCTTGATCATTGAGGAATGATTTCCTTGTGTTTGTAGATTTGGACAACAACCTTGGGAGACCTTGCAAACTTGAAGACTTACTGAAAATTGGAAAACTAAAACTAAAACTAACCTAACTATTCTTGACAGCACTTAGGGAAACTGGGAAACTAAACTAACCTATCCTAAACAGCCACAAACCCTATTTAAACAAAACCATTCACTAATTGTGAAAAATAACTTCCCATCCTTTTAAGCTCACAATAATCCACATGCTTCTAGAAAGCTATCATGAGATGAACATAGGAGATATACATGATCATTTGCTTGTCAAGAATTAGATTGATATGAAATTTTCTTACTTGATCAAGCTGATTGAATTCCTCCTCAGTTTTATCTTTTGAAAGAATGTTATGCAGAGGTGCTGGTACAACTTATACTTCTTTGTTAGCCTCGATCTTGTTCAAATTCCTGATAGGATAGCCTTGTTTGATAATGAACCTAGAGCTTTCTTTGATAGACTCAGGTTCCTAGGATGAAGCTCCGGTCTGATTGATCTCTTCTTTATGCTGACTGGAAATAATCTCCTCTTGTAGCTTGTAGGTACCTTGTAGAAGTGTGGGCTTGTCATCAAGATGCAAGAAAAAATGCTCCATCTCATCCCAAAATTGATCTTCCTCTTCTTCTTCTAGCTTCTTTTGTAGGAGAAGTATTTTATGATCAGCACAATTTTTCTAATTTGCTGCAATCTTTTTTGTCTCATCTTGCTTAGAAAGAACCTTCTTTAGATCAGCAACCTTTTGTTCAATGGTCTCCTTCTCTTCTTTCAGTTGGATACACTTCTCAATCTGCATCTGATAGCTCTTATTATGCTTTTCAACTACAGAAGCCTAGACCTTTATCTTCTTTTGTTGATCCCAAAACTCTTTCTCATGAAACTCCTCATGAGATCTTAGCTCTTTTTCTTTCTCTTCATGAAGTTAATTGCCTCTATCAAACATGGCTTTTATCAGATTTCTTTGGTCTTGAACCACTTTTTCACAAATATTATTCTGAAATTCCAACTCTTCATAGGCATCCTTCTGAGCTTGCAACTCTCCTTGATGAACCTTCTTTTGTGCCTCTAACCCTCCAGCAAGCTTGGCTTCATTCCTCTTATATTGCTCAACAAGATACCTCCTATAAGCTTGATCTTGCTTAGCGAATGCTTGCTGTTGTTGAATCTAGGCTTGATAGGCATGCTCTTCTAGCTTCCTTTCTAGCTCTTGTTGGAATTTAGATTCTTGTTGTCTTTTAATATCCTCAATCTGCATAAGCATATTTTGCAACATACTTTCAGTATCTCTATTTTGTGAATCATTATCATTTGTAGAATAATGATAATTATACTGGGATTGCTGACCTTGATAAGACTGAAAATGATTCTCTTGAACAGAATTTTCTTGGAATGATGGAAAACTTGAAAAATGACCATCTGGATAAGCATATCCTCCTTTATAACATGACATATTTATTCATCTAAAAGAATGGAAATTAGAGGATAAAATAACATTGAAACAAACCAACTTTTCTCCTTTTGAAACTATAGACTTTCCTTCATAGATCCACCAGATATGCGAAATGTGACCTCTTTAAGGTCTGAATCTTGCTAATAGCACACCAGAACCAGTAAGTGATGTAATGCAATTTGACCCATTCACTGAAGAATGTGTCCCACTGGGCATGCCAAAAACTATTCAGGCTTGGAATTGTCACCCTAACTCAGGCATTCGGGCTACACAACAATTCCATCCTCACAATGGAAACTTCCTCTAGCTGTGGGTGAACTATGGATGATGAAGAGTCTCTGGGTTCTAGGCCAGTTCCTATCTGATTTGGGATATCACCTCCTGATTTGTAACTTAATGGGAAAAGGGAATAAGGATTTAAAACTAAATGAGAAATGGGGTGATACACCAATGAATACTTCAAATTTTGCAAAAAACATGAAACTTCAATCCTGACTTACAAATGAAGATCTTAACACCCTGAATCTCTGCTCAACACATAGGTTAATAGATGCATGCTATCAGAGTTTTACCACAAATGGCATGGATAATTAACAAACATACATTTCTCATACAAGGCCTTGGAGAAATTGATTATCTTGAGAAGGAACAGAAATCTACTCACTTCCTTTGGATAATAAATGATTTGACACTTGTTAGAAAAGATGAAAACATGATCCAATATTGAAACAAACTCACAAATATGAGTCAAAATATCTAGTTCATTCCTTCAAAAATCTGACAAAATGATTACAAAAATGGCCTTCCAAGCACTTAGGAACGATATATTCACTATATGCCCTCTCTCCAAAATCTGCAACCAAAATGGATACAAAATGCAAGAAAAAGTGGTATAGGAACAAAATACCTCACTAAAACCTCCTTTTCACCAAATTTGAACTCTTTCAAATGAATATGAGGCTTAGCTATATAGCCCACATGGATTATCTCGAAAATGAGATCTCCCTCCAAAAACTCTCCTCTAAAACAGATAGAACCCCTAAAAATTAGGCCCAATTGATGCCTATAATATAGCTTTGATAAAATCTCTCCATGATCCCTATAAAAACCCTAAATTTAAGGCATAATACATGTCTAAACTTAGCCTTGAACTCAAATTTTGAAAATGAACTCACCTAATGTTGGCATCTTTAAAATATTTCATCTTTTTACATTATGTTACCAACTTATTACAAACTTCATTACATAACCCAACTTAAAAATAAATCAAATGTATAAAAATCCTAACCATAAACCCAACACCATGGAAAAACCCTAACCTAACAAATTTGACACTAAAGCTTAGGCTAACCCTAACTACATCACAAATAATACAACAAAATATCTCTTCATTTTGTACTTAGATGGATTCCAAATCTCTATCCATCTTGACATAGGCATTCTTTTTCATTTTCTATTTGGGAGAGAACTTAGGTTAGGGATTCCTTTTGGCGCCGCCATGTATACAACTTCTTGTTCTCTCTATATTTGATCTGGAGCTGGAGTTCACCATTATTGTCTAGGCTTTAGTGGAGTATTTGAAGCCTTCTATCTGTGATATGTGACTTAGATCAACACCATCTCTTTTATATAATGTTTATCTCTATTGGTGACTTATGCTATGATCTTGAGGCTCGAGCTACATGTGAAAGTCAAGCTCGAGCTCTACTGGAGTGTAAGCTATATCCTAGAGTGTTTATGCCATAATATATGGTGCTTCTTTTACTGCATCCTCATGCTCTTGGTTTGCGGGCTCTTAACTAAAATTTCTCCTTGTGAACTGGTCTTGTTCTATGTTGACCTAGGGCTTGGGCTTGACTCTAGTGCCACTGGCTAGACTTAAACTGGAGGTTAGAGTTTCTTTAGACTCCATAATACATGGTATTTCATTTGTATGAACTTGGGATTTGCTTCTTGGCGCTGGGGTTTTCAACTCATTGATTTTTCAAACTTGAATGATGTTTCAAAGAGCTTGGTCTCTCTATTATCCGCTGGCTCTCTCTACAAAGTGGGGGCTTTACACACTATTTTTGTGTGATCTCGGGCTCTTCTTTACCTGATCTATGGGCTTCTTTAACTAGGGTTATGTGCCATAATATGTGGCATTTCTTTGTATCCCATAAGAAGCTTGGGCCTCTATTAACTGCCATATTACATAGCACTGAGAACTCAGGCCCTCACCACTTGGAACTCAGGCTCTTCTTCAGACCCTCTACAGATAAGTCACTCTTCATGCATTTTTTTCATTCTATCTTTTTGATTTGAACATGTTGTTTACTCTAGTTTTAAATACATATCTTTTTGAAGCTTGAGTTGATAACACAGATTTCTTTTTAGTATAACTGCATGTAGTTTGCACTATCTTTCAATAAGTACTTGGGTCACTTCCTTTGAACTGTTAGCTCCTGATTTAGATAGTCTCCTTCATTAACTTCCTATTGTCATTGAATTCGGGGCTATTGATATCTTTTAACAATGAACAAAATGCTATTAGCTCCATCATTGTTGTATGTTGCTCCTTTTATCTTATGCTTGAACTGTTTGTAGAAGCCATGCTATGTTTGAAAAGAAAGCATATTTACTATTACCCCTTTCCAATTGGTTGATTGATCTACCTGGAAATTATTCAAACATACATACTGAAATGATAAAAACTCTATAAACATGAGTACATACATCACTTTAATTCCAGTAGACCAGAATAGCACTGCTTGCTAACTACCTTGCATAAACATTTCTTCAAATCCATTTTAGACATACAGATACTATACTTGTTCTACTCCCATAGATATATGGATAAAATTAACTCATGCTTGACAGTATATGCAGATTGTCTTTTCATTTGCACAGTTCTATTGCACCTATGAATATACATTTTTGATCCCATACTATCATTCAAACATGGATAACAACATTAATAATAGCATCTACATACATGTACAACACTCTTCACTTGTATATGAATAATATTTTTCACAACACTGTTTCTTGATTCACCAAACATGCATAATCTTTTGATGAAAATAACACTGTCATTTGGTTTTCACTCTTACATATGTATTGCACTTCTAATCATTATGGACATGCACATTATATATATGGACAATACAGTTTTTTTACCCTCCTTTTGCATATGATCATCTCTTCTCTATTTAGAAACTAAAAATAGCAACATTGATTATCCCTTTTATTCTTTTCATGTGCTCTGCATCTGGCATTAGATCACACTAATAAATATTTCTATGTCCCTAGATAGCATTGCCATTTGATTTTCCTTTAAATATGCACTATTTAAAACTGCATCTTCATATGCACATGACTCACATCTGATATCTTTTTGTACATTAATGTTGAAATCTGCATTTGAACATTTCTTTCTTTCCTGCACATTGAACATCTAGCATTCTTTCATTCTTTATAAAGCATATTATGAAGTTTGAGCACGGGCTGGTGACACTCACTGCATCTTTTCAAATACAGCATAGGATTTCATAAGGATATGTTTTTTTGATATTATTATTTTATCAATGCAAATGCATATATTGTTATCATATTGATATCATTAGTAAATATGCAGTTCATGAAGTTTGACAGATGCATGTTATTTTTAGGCTTTTATGCATTGCTTAGATCCAATTGGATCTAACATCTTTTTCACCATGATGATGCAGGAATCAGGACCAACATAAGACGTAGGATGCAAGACAGACAGAGATAAGACCAACACATTATAGACTTCAGATGATGCAGATGAACAACTCCAAAAACTAGAAGACCTCTTAAAGGCAATACATAGACCCTAGACTTTATCATGCTTCCTTCTTAATTTCATTTCTACATATGTCCTCTAAGTTTTAGTATGCAAGATGTGACCTTGAAGGAACACTTGTCTAATACATTTAGTATGAATGCATAATGTAATGATCATTTATGAATATGAAAGTGTGAATTTGATCAAAACTTAGAGTACAAATAAAATCTGATAATATGAATGTAATAGTAATGTATTCATCTGCATTGCCTAAATAGTAATGTCAAAGGGATGTATCTTTATGCAAATTTTAACTATACTATTATGACTACTATCCTGTATGTGAAAAATTTGGGTAACAGTAACATTGATAACTAGAAATTGACCAGAACAAGTGGGGAGTTCCCCTTGTGTGGTAGGTTAGTGATCTAGGAGTGGTTCTATACTCCTAGTCATCCTTATCTTTGGCTTCTCAAGCTTGGTATTGGAACCATATACAAAGGGATGCTCATGGCCATACAAAGTCCCCAGTTTTTGTGGTGGAGCCTTTTCAAAAAGAGGCATAGCGGGCTTCTCCCCATGTCTCATGTCCTTTTTTGTAGGAGGGTTCAATTGTGGCTTCATAGGAATTAGATCCATTGGAAAAGGTTTCTTTATCCATGAATTGGTAGCTTTGATTATGAACCTCACCTTGAATTTGATGCTATCATTATCATCTTTATGTATCATGTCATTTAGGATTGGCCAGTGTATATTTGATCTTTATTTTATAGAGGGTCCAATTAATCTTCTATATCTCTATCCCTGACCTTGGGGGCAATGTTGATCTCCAAGGCAGCCTCTGACAATGTTAAAGTCCTCCTGCAATAGTCCCTTATCTAGACCTCATAATCATCCATGTAGGTGATCCAATGATCCTCTATGTGTGGATCATAGACATAATGTTTTCCCATGATGTGGTTGTAGGTACCTATAGGGTCAATCATGGGCCTGATGTGTGAATACAATAGTAGTGGGCACTCATCCTGCTTAAATTCTAAGGAATTGAATATCTCCATGTCTTGTAGAGTATATGACCTGACTGATATGGGGAAATCCTAAAAGTGCTTCTTTTTGTACTTGATGTGTTCATAAGTGCCCGCTAGCTGTGTGGCCATTTCTATGATAATGACCTAGTCGAAAGGGTATATAGGAAGCTTCTCAGGCTTGAAAGTAGATATTTCTACCCTGATGTAAGTGAATGTTCTAAATTGAAAGTAAAGGCCCCTATTTCCCTAATCTTGGTTGCAACCTCTTAAGATAACCTCTTAGTATAATCACACTCTATGGAATGGATGATCGTAAACATGAATGTATCATTTCCCACCCTATAATCAAGAATGTTTTCATTCATCTTTTCTTGTCTTTTGAATTGTGGGTATATTGTGAAAGCCCATGTATTTGGTTGGCCGAAAGCTCCTTGTTTTACTAGCCTTGTGTACTCTACCCTTGATGCTAGTAATTATACGAGGTATGAGGTCATGTATAATTTAGGGTTGTGCTTCATGACTATTATTTTCCCATCTTAGTTGTCACTTAGAATAGTTTCCCAATTGAACCTAGCCTTTCACCCTTTGATCCTCTCAGTCAACAAGATCATCCATTTTTCAAGCTGAATGGACTGAGGTAGTCCATATAGTCGGCTCAACATCATAACTATAGCTTGGATGTCATGCTTGAGGTATCCTCTCATCAATTGGATCATCTCCAGCTTATTCTTTGGCAAGGATTGAACCATTTATTCATTATTGATGATTTCATAGGCCTCTAGGGTGTGTTTATTAAACCACTTTAGGCCTTTGGTGATAGAAAAGTCATAGAATCAGTCTACCCCTTTCTAAAGATGGAAGAAATATTCAATGTTGTCTATTCTGAGGTCTAAAACCACATCTCCTACCATGTTCTTGATTACCCTATCATCGGGAACATACTGGTACGCTAGGGTCATGATCAATTTTGAGGACAGAACTGATACTGGGTGCATTATTGCATTTACCAAGCCTGATAGGACCAGGGTGGTGATATCAGAAGATCTCTTGGTAGGTTTGGAACATTTGGTTAGGAATTCATCCCAATCTACATTGCCTATGTCAGTGTCAGTAACCTCTTAATGATGGTTCCTGACTTTGGAGGGAGGGTAGTACTCCTTGAACATGTACTTCATTGGTGATCCAATATTTTGTTTTTAATATTTTGAAAAGAGAAAAAAGCAAAGATCAACATTTATTCAATAAAAACTACTAGAAAAGAAAGAAAACTAGAAAATGTTCAATGAATAGAGGCCATGGCCCCGACAAAAATAAGAAATGAAACTTGGTGTAGCTTCGGTCATTCAGACTTGTAGACACTGAAACAATGTTGGGGGCCAAAAAGATCAAAATCTTCTTGAATGGATAAAATGGTGCTTTTCAGACATGTGGAGTGCAAAGGATAAATAGAAATTCGGTGTATGAAATCCTGAAAGTTCTTGAGATGTGAAATGTTGAAGGGAAGTTTGAGGATCCCCTTTCTGGAATTCAAAGTGCAAATATGACATAGGTTTTTTTGTGTACAAAAGGCTGAAAGATTTTGGGATGTGACCATATTTTAGTGTGTTTGATGTTGGAGGTGTTGAGAGCTTTACAACTCCGAAAGTCTACAAGTCTAAATTTTTCTGTTTGTTCTGCACTTGGTATTTTTGAGCCTTAAGATATAATTAAAAGGGTCCATTTTTGGCCTTTGAGAGGCCAAAAACCTGTGAATGTTGAGAAGACAAGAAAACCCTAAAAAAATAAAAATAACTCTAAAGATGAAAAAAATGATGAAAGATGAGTAGAAGATTAGGGCCAAGGATGTGGCAACCTAAGGGCAGCAAGGATGCAAAGGGAGAAAACTAAAGATTTCCTAAAAAATGGTAAGAAACACAACTACTACATGCGAAAATAAAACAACCACCAAAGAAAAGAAAGAGGGAGGGATAGGATACCAACCTACAAAGGTGCAAAGGTGGAGCTAAAGATATCATTCCACAAAACACAAATAAAATGCGTGAGGAGGTGAAACAACGAGGAAGTCAAATAAAAACTAATCGTGGGAGTGCGTAATGATAAGAAAAGAGTTTAGGGCTGCTTTTATAGCTCGTGGGTGACATCTCACCTTTCAGTGTTTTAGAGGCCAAAACCCTGAGAGGTGCAGCCCAAACTCCCAAAACTTCAAAATTTTGGACTTTTGGAGGTAAGATGACCTTGTTAGTCCAAAAGTTTAAAAGTGTGAAAGTCCATAGGGATTTGGAACTTTTGTTCTTTTCAGGCTTTCACACTTTCAGAGCTTAGATGATCTCTTTATAATGAAGGTGCAAAAGTGTGAAAGTCTGAAAAAACTTTACACTTCTCAATTAGAGCCCTAGAAAAAAAATCAGAGAACCCAGAGGAAAACAACATGGAGAAGTTAGAAACAAAAGAAGCCCCCCCAAAAAGGCCCATCTAAGTTATCACTTAGAATAGTTGTGCAATCAAACCTGGTATTTCACCCTTTGATCCTCTCAATCAGTAGGATAATCCAATTTTCAAGATAAATGGACTGAGGTTGTCCATATAGCTAGCTCAACATCATAATCGCAACTTGGATGTCATCCTTGAGGTATCCTCTCCTCAAGTTGATCTAGTCCATCTTATTCTTTGGCAAGGATTGAATCAATTATTCATGATTGGTGATTTCATAGGCCTCTAGGGAGTGTCTAGTAGGCCACTTCAAGCCTTTGTTGATAGAAAATTCATAGAATCGATCTACCCCTTTCTAAAGATGAAAGATATATTCAATTTTTTTGGTCTGAGGTCTAAAACCACATCTCCTTCCTTGTTCTTGATTACCTTCTCATCAAGCACATAGTGGTGTGTCAGGGTCATGATCATTTCTAAGGATAGAATTGATACTGGGTGTGTTGCTACATTTACCAAGCCTGCTAGAAATAGGGAAATGCAATAAGAAGATCTCTTGATAGGTTTGAAACATCTAGTCAAGAAGTCATCCCAGTCCACATTGCCTATGTCAGTGTCAATAACCTCTTGATGTTCCAACTTTGGAGGGAGGATAGTACCCCTTGAACAAGTAGTTCATTGGTGATCCAATAATCCTTTTTGAAATTATTTTAAGAGAAACATGCAAACATAAGCATTTATTTGAAGCCAACTACTAGAAAATCAAGCAAACTAGAAAAACTTCAACGAATAGAGGCCATGGCTCCAACAACAATTAGAAATGAAACTTGGTGCACTTTTAGTCATTCAGACTTGCAGACACAAAAAAAAGGTCGGGGTGCAAAAGGTTGAAAGGCCAAAAGCTTGTTGAAGGGATGAAATAGTGCATCTTGGACATGCAGATCATGAAGGATAAATAGAGCTTTCATGTGTGAAACCCCAAAAATTCTCAAGGTGTGAAAGGCTAAAGGCAAGTTTGAGGATCCCTTTTCAGGAATTCAAAGTGCAAAGATGACATAGATTTTTGGCGTGTGAAAGGCCAAAATATTCTAGGATGACCTCATTTTGGTGCGTCGGATGTTGGATGTGTTGAGACCTCCATAACTCCGAAAGTTTGCAAGTCCAAAGTCTAATGTTTATTTTGCACTTGGTGTTTTTGAGCCTTAAGATCTGCTAAAAAGGGTTCATTTTCAGCCTTTCAAAGGTTGAAAACCTACGACTGCCAAGAAGACAAGAAAATGATAAAATACTTAAAATAACCCTAAAGATGAAAAAATGATGAAAGATGATTAGAAGCTTAGGGCCAAGGACGTAAGGACCTAAGTGAAACAAGGCTGCAAAGGCAGAAAATGAAGGATTGCCAAAAAAAATGGCAAGAAACACATTTGGGGATGTGAAAAGAAAAAAAACACAAAAGATAAGAAAGAGGGAGGGAAAGGAGACCAAACTACAAAGACGTGAAGGTGGAGCTAAAGATCTGACACTGCAAAAAATGAAGAAAATGCACAAGGAGGTGAAATAACTAGGAAGAAAAAGAAAAAACAATCACGCAATTGAAGAATGAGAAGAAAAGAGCATGGGGCAGCTTTTATAGCCAATGGGTGATGTCACACATTTTTATATTTAGGATTCCCAAACCCCAAAAGGTGAGGCCTAGACTCCAAAAGTTTTAGACTTTAAGACTTTCGGAGGTTGGATGACCTCTTTAGTCTGAAATTTTGACAATGCAAAAATTCAGAGGAACTTGGCATTTTTGCCTTTCCAAATTTTTAGACTTTCAAAGATTGGATGATCTCTTTATCCTAAAGGTGCGATAGTGAAAAAGTTCAAAAAGAATTTACAATTCTCAATCAGTGCCCTGGAAAAAAAATTAGAGAGATCAGAGGAAAAAAAGGGGGAGAAGGAAGAAATAAAAGAAGCCCCCAAAACAATAGGAGGAGTCCCCATGGCCAGAGAGCCAAGATGGGGTGTGTGTTCTGGATGCACAACAAATAGCCCTTGAAAAAGGAGGAATTACCAAGGCATTTATTTATCAGAAAAACCCTTCTGTAAGTTTATCTTTGCAGTGAAATAGAAACCAAGGGCCACTTGTGTCGACCGTATTTGACTAGATCCCAAGATTGAAGCCTTCTACTTTTCTTCTAGTGTTTGTGTAGGTGGGTTTATTTTATGCCTATGAACGTAGTGACTAGAGAATTTTTCATCTTCTCTCAACCTTCATTACATTGAATAGGCCTACCTGGAAAGAGGTTTGCTTCCAGTCAGGAATCCATAGCCCCAACAAAGTTTTCCCCAAATCCCAATCTAACCTTTTTCTACTGTTGGTTAGGAATCCATAGCCCAAGTAGAGGTTTCTAGAGTCACCCTTGTCTATTTTGTATGCTATATTTTAAGGGTATGGAGGGGAATATCATTTTAGAAATGATTTCTTCTTACCCTTCCTTTTTGGGTATGACTATGACTCAGATTTGTGTAGCTCTCAAAGATATATTTAGGTACATATTCTTCTTTTGGGTAACCCAAGTAGCGATTAGGATGTGCTACCTGGGTTTTCTGATTATAACCACCTAAGGGTTATCTTTTATTTTGTTGTTTCATTTTTTCTTTTACCCTTCTTTTCTTCCCTCTTCCTTATTCCCTTTCGCATCTCTTAGACTTGGGTTCTGGGATCGGTGGGTGGCTGAGTCAATGCACTATGACTGGTCACAACTGACAAGTGCTCTAATTACCCACACTCTTGGGTGCCATTTATTTAGTATTATCTATGACTAGGATGACCAAGGGTTGTACATCTCTGTGATTACCGATGGAAGAAGTCATCACTTCTGACTCTAGGAACATTTTCTGTGTTAATCACTTCTTGAGGGATTTCAACCAAGAAATACATTTGCTCCAATTTTATGGACTACTTGGGATGAGGTCAAAACACACCAACCCAAAGGAAAAAAAAAGGGGGGACAACAAGAACTAACACAACAAAGGGGAAGGTGGAGATGTAGACAAAAAAGTGGGGCAAGCTGGACCAAAATAAAAAAAGAATGAAAAGAAAATAAAGAAAGAAAACAAAAAGGACAAACATAAAACTAAAATACAAGGGATGAAAGGAAGTCTCGCTCAGGATCTGAAATAATTCTTGAGGAATTTTTCATTGACTAGAAATGGGGTTGAATCTCCATCTAAAGTGTTGATTCTGATGGTTTTCTCTCCCATAATTTCTAATATCTAGTAGGGGCCTATCCAAAGTCTTTGGAACTATTTGTGGCTGCTTGAATTTTATTTTTCCTTGTCCCACATCTAACAAGGTTAGAGATACTGAAAGATTTGAAAGTGGATCTCTTGTTAAACCATCACTTAATGACTAATTGGTTATTTGATACATGCTCTAGAGATAAAGTTCTTTTCTTGTCTACGTTGATAAGATTCATAAGTCTAACCTGCACTCGATCTTCACCACAACATACTGGTCCATAAATCTCAAGTTTAGTATTTTCAAGTTCCTAGGGAAGATTGGTTGTAGGGCATAGACTAGTTGGTATGGGGATGTTCCTAGGGAATTTTTAATCCCTACCCAGTTGGTCCATAAAGCATGTTTCAACTGAGTATGTCAATCTCTAGGATTGTCATCTAGGAGGTGTTTGACCATAGTTTTTAGGTTATTATTTGTGGATTCTCCTATGCCAATTCCTTGTGGGTAACAATTAGAGGAGAATTTAAGGATTACCTAGTTTTCAGAGGCCCATTGTGTAAGCATGGTAGAGGAAAAGGAGGGGACATAATCAAAAACTAGATAAAATGACATTTAAAACCTGGTGATGATGTGCTCCTCTAGGAACTTGGTTACTACTTTTGTGGTGCAATTCTTTAGTGCCTAGGATTTTGTATAGTGTGTGTAGTAATTAGTGGTTGTTAGCATGCAGTTATGATTTGTAGACAAAGGGGGGTTAATCATTCCAACAAAATCCAAGCCCCATTGGGCAAATAAATGTACTTCATATACTAGTTGTAAAGGTATTGTGGGGTTCATTTCTTGAGTTGCACTTATCTGGTAAGTGTAGCATGATCTTACATGCTCATTGGCATATCTAAACAATGTTGGCCAATAGTAACCTGCTCTCAAGATTTGGTGGGAAGTTACTTTAGTAGACCCGTGACCTATTCTATATTTGTCATGGAAATTGTCTAGGACTTGCTTTGCTTCAATCCTATCTAAACATCTCAGGTATAGGACCTTGTAATTTTTTTTGTTTAGTTGTTCGTTCTTAAGCATGTAAGCTCTACTCTTTATTCTTAGGGCCCTTCTTTGCAAGTTGTTCATTCCTTCCGAATAGTGGTTCTGCAATAAGTGATAGACTATGTCTTGGTACCATATGTCCGTAATCACACCTTGATCATTGTAAGTCTAGAATTTTAGACCTTCTTCTACCTCAGAGATCAATTTTATCAATCCTTAGACTCTTAACAATTTCATTGGTTGGATCTCAATATTGAATTCTTGTAGGATCGCCATCCACTTTCCCCTTTGTTCCCCTAGATCTTTTTTCATTAACAAGGATTTTACAACCACGTTGAGAACTATCCCAAAGAATTTTCTCCTTAGGATGTAGTGAAATATCTTCTTTACTACCTTGACCAAAGAGAAATATTGTTTGTCTAGATTAGGGTATCTTATTTTGGCATTCTTAAGTTGGCAACTCATGAAGGCTATCAGTCTGTCATCTTCATCATCCCTTTTCTATCTGAGGATTCATACACATGAGTGTTTAGATTAAAAGGAATACACTTTGAAAGGAATAAAGTCGTCTAGGCTAGCGAGGACAGGGCCATGGAGATTACGCCTTTTATCTCCTCAAAGTATTTCTTCACTGGGAAAGTCCACTAAATTTTGGCATCTTTCTTCAACATATCATTTAGGGCTTTTACTATCTCAGAGAAATCACTCATAAACTTCCTCATGAAGTTAATATTTCAAAAGAATGATTTTATCTCTTTATGACTATGAGGTTGATTAAACTTGAGAATGTCTTGTACCCATTCAAGGTCTATTACTATCCCCATTTCTAAGACAATGTGTCCCAACAGCTTGGCTTTTGTTACCCCAAACATGCATTTCTTGGGGTTGAGGGAAATTCCATACTTCCTACATCTCTGAAGGACTCTTCTAAGGTTATCTATATGATCCAGTCTCTATTTGGAGAAGACTGTGAGGTTGTTGATATAGATGATAATAAACTTCCTGACTAACCCTTTGAAAGCTACGTCTATTTCTCTTTGGAATGTGGCCCCAACATTGATTGGACTGAAAGGCATTCGTGGATAGGTGAATGTCCCCCATTTGGTTGTGAAATACATTTTAAACCTATCCTTTTCTTGTACCATCATCTAATTGTATCTTGAGCAGCCATCAAAGAAAGACATTAGTTGGGATTCATTCACTACTTGCAACATTTCATCTAGAGACTAAAGCGGGTAGTTATCCTTCTGGGAGGCCATGTTAAGGTTTCAGAAATCTACGCATAATTTGATCTTCCCAGTCTTATTTCTTACTGGTACCATGTTTGTGACCCAAGTCAAATATCTGATTGGGAGGCTGATTCTTGCATTGAGCAACTTCTGGACTTCCATTTGTATTAGAGGTTCCATGGTGGGGTTCACGAGTCTTTGACGTTGCTGAAAAGGCTTTGAATCTAGTTTCGGTGGGATGTTATACACTATGGCCAAGGTGTCATAGGTTTATAGTTCTTCATAGCTCCAGGCTAGGAAATCTTGGTACTCAGAGCGGAGTCAGACAATTCTCTCCTTAACATCTTTGATACATACTTCCCTGATATGGACCATTCTTGGCTCATATTTTTTCCCAAGGTTGAAGATTTCATATTCTTTACAATCGGGTGTATGTCTGACCATCTTCTCACAGTGGTCCTATTGGTTTTATTTCTAGTTTGTAGTCTACCCAGTAAAATTTTGAAGTTCCATGTCATTCCTATGCTCAAAAGTCAAAAGTCATTTCTTAAAATGCTTAAATATCTATGCAAATTGTGTTTTTAGTCGTAAACATAGTGAAAAATATCAAAAACCCTAATTCCTAGGTTTTTTTATGTTTGAAAATGTCAAAAAACCTTAATATCTTAGTCAAGTTTCTATTTTCAAGTTACTTTTTCATAACTTAAGTCCTGAGAATAAAGCATGTGTTTATTATGTTAGCTGCTTAGTCTCGTAAAGTGAAAAGAATATTCCATTCTATCTAGAGACTTAGAAAAAGGCCTTTGTCACGTTATCTCCTGATAAAAAGAATATGCCTCAGTGGATATGGAGACTTAAAGTAGATCATTCATCTTAAATCAAATCTAACAGTGGTTGGGAAGTCTCTGAATAAACCTTGCAGTTTAAAAATCATCTAGCGACACTAAGTTTACATAGTTGCAAGGTCTCCTGATCAAACTAGAGTTAGATCTCAGTTTTAGTTTTAATGTTTTCGCCTAGTTGTGAAAGAAATCATGGGTTAAGTTAAGAATCAACAAATTTGGTGACAACCACATGATGAAAAGAGATCCCATGGCAGTTGCGAGGTCAGTGTAAAGGTTTGAAAATTCAAATGAGATTTGGTGATTAAGAGACAAAAGGATAAGTTAGGACACATGTTCATGAGTCACATAGTCTCTAATGAAGATGCAAAGTAAAAAATACACATGGTGACTTGGAGATAGCAGTCATGAAGTCTCGTGAAAATTTAGGGTTTTCTTTGAAGATATAGAGACTTGGCGCCAACCGTTAGATGCAGAAAAAGGGAAGATCAACGGTAGTCGGGTTTTCTCCAAATAAACTATGGGTTAAAATATTGGTTTGGTGACAAAGAGATGTAACAATCACCAAGTCTTTGAAAGTAAGTTGAGGTTAAAGATAAGATAGTAAATGGCTTAGTCGCGGTGTCTTTGAAAGAACATCAGTTAAGATATTTCATCAAGTGACAAGGAGATAACTGTTGATTTGGTGATTGATCTAACAAGAGTCGCTAAGTCTCAGTATGAAACCATAGTTAGAGTGAACATTCAGTGACAAGGATATTACACAGTCATGAGGTTTCCAGGAGAAGAACCAGAGTTAAAGTGAAGACTTTTCTTTGGCGCCATGGTGGACAGTTTCCATCCAATAGATTATCATATATTTATGCCAGATGGGAAAGTGGCTGAGTTGTGTTTAATGATAACCAATCAGATTTTATTTTAATCACTTTTCAAATTTTATAAGATTCAAATAAGAAAAATGTACACGTTGATAATTGATTGCATGTCAGTTTGAAATGCCACGACTAGAAAAAGAATTGATGTCATAGTATGTACACTAATGGCTGAAGTGATTGAATTGTATGTATGAAAGTTTTGAAGAGATGGCTACATTTATTTCTTAGTTATAAGTAGGCATATCCATTGTCCTTTTATTTTACCAGCTTCCAATTTTTTTAGAGATAAGATTTTTATAATAGATTAATCATTTTCCAAGAATATTAGAGGTTTCCAGCAGTGTGTTTTGAAAAAGTGATTTCCTGGCTCAAAATTCAGAAGGCATTTTGATTCATGGTGTTTTGAGTTCTCAGAAGTTCAATTTATAGAGTAATTGCTAGCTTGTGGTGAGGGCTTGTAGGATATCTGTTTCAATATTAGTAATATAAATTGAAACAAAACAAGATTATTTAGGCAATGAGTGTAGCATCTACCAGTGGAAGAAGTGGTGATATTGATGATGATATGAAAGGGAAGAACAACTATTCTAAATAATTCATCCCTCTATTGCTAGGATCAATCCAAAATAGAAAGTTAAGTGTTGCTACCCTCATTGATGATTTGTGCTTCATTAGGGATTCTAAAACCCCAGGCTCTTCTGGTTATTCCCTGTTCAACTACTTCTATAATAATTGTGATGAAGGTGCGCCAGTCTCTAACACATGGACCTATGGAATAGCCAAACTAATAGTCCCTAACATCTTTGTATATGCCTATTTCATCTTAGAAATGGATAGTAGGTATGATACCCTAACCAAAGCTATAAAAAGGGATGATGGGAAATCCCTATTAACCCTAGACAAAAAATCATTTGTGAAAGCATTTAATGTATACCATCCAATGGCCACAAAATAAACTTGAAGAGTTTAGAGAGTCTGGCATTACTTCCAAATTGATTTAGGAACATCATGTGCCAAGGAGAATGAACAATTATATAGAACCCATCCTATGCATTACCCCGTACTACTACAAGGACCTGAACTTCTACATGAAGTATAAATCATATGCATTGTGAAGAGTGTTAGGGAAGGATGGAGGACCCAAGAGAATCACCTCAGACATCCTTATGATGGTCCTAGATATGTAGAGCCCTCATACTAGTACCAATTATGATTATATATAGTATATAATTGATCAAATACATTAAGGATTTGTTGATATACAGAACAATAAGGACAAAACCATATTCATGCATTACTCCATTTTAATGCATTTAATCTTATACTACAACTTTCCTATCATGAACTGTCAGTGTTTGAGGCCTCAGAGGTTTTATTAGAACCACACCAAACCCATTTATTTTTGGCTAAGAGTGTGGAATTACACATCGAGAGAACATGAATGTTGTCCCTTTGAAAATTGGATAGTATATCCAATATCTAAGTGCCTAGGTGTAAACAAGAATAGGATACCAATGAAGGTGTTAAAGCTACTAAGGCCATGCCAATATCTTGATAAGTTGCTAAGAGATCAAAACTGGGGTGACTTCTACTATGAGAATAATTTGACATTGATCAGGGTGTATGGTTGCACTCACCCACACAATGTCCTACCATTCCATGTGCCACCCAGGATTGCAGCAGTGGAATTCATCAGGCAGTTAATTTTGATAGATAAGGAAGACCTTGCTCCTCATAGGAATGATACATTTACCTCAAGGCATTTCAAGATTTATAATTTTACAATTGGTAAAAGGGCATTAGACCCAGTGAACAATTGGATGAGCCATTACATAATGAATGTGGTCCTTTAAAGATATATGGACACAAAAGGCTTCATTTTGAGTGCCAAGAAGGTGTTGACACCCACCATTCCATATACAAAGGATCATGAGGAATGCATGGAAGTCAACCTCATAAGAAATATATTAGAGGATGACGAGGTTGATAAAAGGGCTGAGAATTTCAATGAATTGATGGACTTAGAGAGACAAGTAAAGAGGAAAGGAATTTATTTTGGGGGTTTCTTCCTAGACTTGTCATACTTAAAAAGGCTTGATACCATGGTTTAGTCTCATACTATGTTATGTAACCAATTGGAGAATGCACTGGTAGTGCAAGAGAAGGTCCAAAAGGGGCACTCATAATCAGAATATGATGAAGAAAGTGAGGAAGAGTACTCAGTACCTATCTCCCCTCTAGTAAACTAAGCATTTGTTGAAGAACAAGCAACTGAGGGTGAAAACTTAATTGACCTAATAGAGGTCGCAGAAACATAGGTTACCAATGAGCCCCCACCAAAAAGACAAAGAGTTGAAACAGGGGAACCATGTCAAAAGAAAGAGAAGAAGAAAGACAAAATTGGTGACCTCATTACTAGAAACAAAGTCTATGACCATCAGTTGAGGAAATAAATAAGAGAAAGAAACAAACTACAAAAAGATGAAGAAGAGGAAGTAGAGTTGCCTCTCATGACATGCACATATGAAAGACTGATATATCAAGATCAATTTTTAAAGGATGACAGTTTCATCAAAATAAAGGAGCTAAAAGAGCTCGTCATCTAGAATAAACAACATTAGGTCAGTGCACAACTACAATTGGTAGGTGGTGATCCAGTAACTAGTGAGGCTCTACAAACATTGTAGGATTATGATCCTAAATTAGAGCAGATTAAACCAGAGGAGGAAAGACAACTGGTAAAGACTAGTGTAATGTTATTAGAAGGGTGGGATTTTTCCTCTGCTTTCATCATAGATTAGATTAGAAAGCAACATGATGTAAAGCTATCATTAGAAACACAAGTTGGTGAAATTATCATCGGATTTGGATACAATCCAAAATACCAAGCATTAGAAATGTGGAGCCTAGCTCCAAAAGATCAAAAGACATCCCTAATAAACTTTCAGGAGAAAATGGAAGGAAATAATATTATCTAGTAAGTCTAAAATACAAGAGACTTGGAGATTTCCCAAGTGCTTGCCCATTTTTCTCAATTGAATGAGGCAATGGTTTTCCAAATATCTGAAAATTTGAAGAAGCTCACTAGTGAAACAAGTGATGTTGTCAAAGATAGAGAGCTGGGTATAATTAAGATCAAAGCACAAGAGAAGATGATAGTAGAGCTCACACAAAACTTCTTGATATACCAGAAGTTTCCCCTGCAAAACCAAAATAGGTACAAGATGCTAAGATCCAAATAGAGGAAACAAAGCATACTACAATAGAGACAAAGTAGGAGGTTAAGGACTACAATAATGTTGTATTGGGCGAATTAAATTTTTTTTTTGCAGCATAGGGTAGATACAATAAAGGATAACATTAATTTCGTATATGGAGCCTATGGAAAATTTCCAGGCTTGCAAGTAGAGGTAAATAATTTTGTCTCAAATTTGAATCTCTATTATGCAAAATTGTTGCAAGAGCACCCTAAGGTCTTTAAGCAGATATTTGAACATTTTGGCTTGTAGGTTGGTTTGGCCAACCATCTAAGAATAAGGACTAGAATATAAAGTCCCTAGTGTGATTTTGGAGTGTGGTTAGTGTTAGGAAAGGTTAGGGGTTGATGTTGTTAAGTCTAGTTGATTCTAGGGGTCTAGAACCTAGAAGTCAACTCAAAAGTAAAAGAGCTGAACAAAGTCCCAAAGTGGGAAAAATTTTAAGTTTTTTATGTTTTTTAGTCATTTGAGGTCAATTGGTAAGGTTTGAAACCAATTAGGACTCTCAAAATGTGAAAATTTCTATTTTGGCAAAAGTTGTCAAAGTTGTCATGACAACTTTTTCCTAGTTTTTAGGAATCAACACTTATGGTGCCCAAATCCTAACTAGAGAGTCTAAACATATGGGAAAAAGGTATACAAGATGTTCCCAACCCTAATCTGATAGTTAGAGTTCATTTTTGTACGGACTGGTGTGTTTGAGAGGAGGAATTTTACACTGTAATTAGTGACATAGCCATCATCCACCAATTGATTGGATTGAATGGAATGAATTAATGATTGGATAGTGTTTAAAATGTATTTTCCAAGTTCTTTGTGGAATTATTTTTTATATTAAACTTTTTGGTTAAGCTTTGTTAAATCTTTTGTATTTTGCAAGTTCACCGGCCAGGTTTGGTCCAGTCATGTAAAAGAAGGGTTTCTTTGGTGTTCTCGTGGTTCAAACTCCATGACCACTTGGAATCCATTAGATCCTTATATATAATTTGTACATATGGATTTTTTAGTGTTTGTGTGTAGGGGAATCTTGAAAAAAATCAAGCCCTAGGTGAGTGCTAGTCATTCTGGTTAGGGTTCCTGAACAGTTCAACAACAATGGAGGTTACAATGTGATTGGTCTGTGCCAATCAATGTTGGAGGAGTGTAGGGGAATGAGGTACAGAAATTATTATCGAAGGAGGAGATTAGATTAGTTTACTAGATTGGTGAAAGAAGAATAAGAAGCTAGGCCAGTTTTCATGCCCTAGAAACCCTTATTTTTTAGGGGTTTGGCAAAAGTCAATTGTACGGAAAGTAGTGAAATCAAAGACCTAGAAAATCCTTAAGGGGAAGAAAAACCCACAAATAATATGTTATTTTTTTCTAGGTTTGTTAAGGTATTTTAGGAGAAAAATCATATTTTCTATGTTTTGGAGGGCTAATAGGCCTAAAAAGGCTACAAGGCGTAAAAGGCTTAATTTTAGAACCCGTTTGGAAAATGAATGGGAAAATCACAAAATTGAATACTTAGAGAGGGAACTAGACCTAGAGGGAATTAAGGAAGCCATCCTTAAGAGTTTGACACCATAGGGGTGATATATGGTTAGTGGAACGATGAATGTAAGAGAGCAATGGAGAGGAGTGTAGAGAAGAGTTGAAATTGGTGGATAGTTCATAGTAAGTTAGGGGATTAGGAGATTATCCTCTAGGTAGGGTAGAGAAGAGACCCTAAGGAAGTCTAGAAGAAGGACTTGGAGAGAGATAAGAGGCTCTAGGAGAGGAGCTCCATATCAAAAATGATCTAGGAGGACAACACTTTTTGAGAGGTTGGCATCTTTGCAACCACTTAGGTCAGACCTACCAGAAATAGTAACCTATCTTAGGACTGAGATAGAGAAAATAGGATCCACCTTGTCCTTTTTTTAAAGGAAAGGATTATCAAATAGATGTGAGGTTGAACATGTTTGGACCAAGCTACAACAGATTTGATCCTCCTATCAAATCAAAAGACAATCAGATCAAGCCATTAGGGGTATGGGGCTCAAAATTCGACACTGTATTTCCTAATAAAGAGGTTTATGTTTCTGATAGAGGAGAGATAGATATGGAAGGATTTAATAAGATTCTAGATGAAGCAATTAAGGAAAAAAAATATTGCAATAAATTCATCACAGATGTAAAGAGTATCACTGATGCCAGGTGGGAAAGACAGAAGACCTAGTTGGACAATATAAAGTGCTTTGAATGGTTGAAAGAAGAAGATATTACAACATGGGACATATTAACAAAGTCCAAGAAGAAAAATCATGTCTCTGTTGACTTGGACATCATGGATGAAGAATAGGAGGACACATGTCACCTATTCTTTGAGCACAACAAGGTTAGTAATCATTAAGACTAGTGTAAGCTATCCTATATTGGTGGTCACTAGATCTCATTACAAATATCAGATGATATCCTAAACATATATAGACAAAGGTGTCAAATATCACAAGAAGACAAAGAATAAATTTGATCTTATTCTCCATTTTTGTCCATCCACCACTTGGTTCTTTCTTGTCTTTTGTCTTTTCTAGATTTTAGGGTTAGGTCTTAATACCATCCCAAGATTGTAGCATCCTTACTTCTTAAGGATTCCAAGATGGTTTTAGCCTATATATAGAGCTCATTGTAATATTTTTAGGGGCTGAGGATGGAATAGAATTACAACGAAGACTACTAAAATTTGTCTGAGCCTCTTTAATTTTTGTCTATCTGAATTTATTTGAAGCATTGAGACATTAATATAATATCTTACAATCTTTGTTTTACATCTTGGTCATATATTTTCATTTCTATTACAGTTCTTGTATTTCTATTTGTAAGGCACTTAGACATACTAATCACAAGGTGATTGTGTAGTCATTTGTGAGCTCCTTCAATGAAGGATTAATTATTTCAAATGATCCTAGAGAACTTAGCATTAATTTAAGGATTTGATTATAGTTATAGAACTAGAGGATAATCTATAAGGCATTTTATCTTTGTTGCAAGTATTTTATTAATCACCTTAATCTAGATTTATACTAGGTATTGACTCTATAGCCCATAGGATCAAGCACTGCTTTATAGTTCTTCATGTAATTGTTCATTCATACAATATTTAAGAACAATCATTCAATTACATTACACTTATAAAAGAGCATACATTCATAAGAAATTATAATGACAGAGTATAAAATTCAAGTCTACTAATTCCTTTAAGAGAGAATCAAATAGGTTTTCCCTCCTAAGTTCATAAGAAATATAAAAGGAAGAAGGATGAGAATCCTTATTGCATTACTATTTGTTGTTGTCAAAATACTAGTTTGGCTTATTAATCTCTATATCAAGTTATTCATAGTCATTTTTAAGGAATTCATCTCTAATTATTGATATAGTAAAAGGCATTCAACAAGTTAGTAATAATATATAATCCACTTTAAAGATATTGACAATCAGTAATCATTCATAGGTAATACCTGCGTGAGTTAGTGGATCTTAAAAAATAAGGAGGACGTAATAGTTTCCTTGGATACTATCTAAACCCTCATTAATTAGGCATTTCTCTTGCTTGAATCTATTATTTCAATATTGGGAGTCATTGAGTTAAAACAAACATTCAAGAATTTTGAGGTTTAGTAAGAAAAACCCCTAACAAAATGATGACTCTGCTGGGGAACTTTTGAGTAAAAATTGAAAAAGAACCTTATAAGGGATCTCTGGTGTGTTTAGAAGTCAAATTTAGTTATAGTTGATTTTTTTCCAATTTTAGGTCATTCTAGTAGTATTCAATATTTCCCAAACTTGTGGTTGGGTGGCGAATCTAAAGAAAATCTCTGAAATCAGTGCATACTGAAAAACATTTTTACAAGTATGAATAGTAGGTAAAGAATGAGAGAAAATCCAAAAATGGAGCTGGATAGTGGGACTCCCACTACCTCAAAAACTAAGTTGTCTTGGAGAGAAAAGAGGAACCAAGCAAATATTAGTAAATCTTCTCCAAAAAATGAAGAAGACAACACTAGAAGAAAAGATACCAATCAATCTAGTCATGAGGGGAATACCTCAGAGTATGAAAATGCACCAATCCTTGGACTAGAAACCTATGTAGTTACTACTACTTCTAGTGAGAGAGAAGGAATTGCCACAATTATCTTAGACTTAGAAGCTTCTTCTGATGAGCTTGCAGAGGAAAAAAGAATCCTCATAATACAACTAGCCCTTATTCAACAGATGAAAAGGGAAAAGGAACATAAAAAGAAAAAGCATGAGAAAAAGGATGTTGACAAGTATAGGAGAAGATCTCTAAGATATCAAGATGCAAAAAATATTGAGAGGTCTCACAGAGACTAGGAGACTCCAAGTATCCACAAAAGTTTAGGTCCTCAAGACTTCAAAGATAAAGGAAAAAATAAAGATATAGAAATGGAAGTTGACTAGCCAAAAACTCAAAAGACCCTGACTGAGAAAATGTCTAAATTAGACATTGACCTTGAAAAGATTAAAAAATAAAGAGAAACTATGGCCAAGATGTTGGAGAATGTTGAATCAGAGGCTGCTACTATAGAGATGAAGAGAAAATTTGATTTTTTGCAATCTACTACAATCTCCTTTGCTGATACAGAGAATGCTACAACATCAAGAAACAAGGCTTCTTCTTTCAAAAACCATAGAAAATTATTTTCTCCTAAAGATACTAAAAAATTCCAAAGGACACCTTTTCCTCCAGAAAGGTACAAGAAATTTACTTTCTTTGGAATTTTAGGTTATCCTAATGAAATGCTAGAAGATATGAGAGAAAAAATTGCAAAATTTTTAGGAAATAATGTTGTAACTTGTGAAGAGCATTTAAGAAAATCATTTGATGTTATAGATGGTTTAAATATCAATCATGAAGATTTCCTTATGAAATTATTTGTACAATCTCTAGTGGAAGATTCTAGGAAATGGTTTAGGAGTCTATCTCATAGCTATTTAGGAACAATGGATGAACTTATTGATTTATTCAAGGATCAATATGGTTATAAGACTAATGAAGGAATTTGTATCAATGAATTCAACAATATAAGGAAGAATTGAAATGAAGAAGTAACTGAGTTCAATACAAGATTCCAACGAGCTATGCATAAGTTGTTTCAAAAAATGAAGTTGGATCAAAAGGTATGTCTTGCGACCTATCTCAATGCTTTTGATTCAAAAATGGGCTATGCACTTAGAGATAAGAATCCAAGAACTTTAAAAGAAGCCTATAAAAAAGCTGTGAATATAGAGATGAATAGGAGGATATCAAGAAAACTGGGTAAAAGAGAGGATCCATGCTTTAATAGGAGTAATCAAAAGGAACCTGAATACAGAGAGTACAAGGCTCCAAATAATAATAAGCCATCCTCTAATAATAACTATAACCCAAAAAATAGGATGCAAAACTACCCATATGGTACCCAATTCAAAGATGGTAAGCCTATTGTTCTAGTAAGGAAAGACAAACTTGAAAATAAGACTCATGATTCCCGACATAAAAATGCTATTAACATGTGTAATGATGACTTTTGGTGTGGAGCTTGTGAGGCACCACACAATCCTGATTTTTGCATTGTTTCTTTAGATATAAAAGAAAATGAAGAGAAAGAAAAGGATGAAAATGAATTATGTGATTATAGTATGAATAATGCTTATTCATGTCATGATATGGATTTTGATTAGGAAATTGAAAATCATGAAATATATGGCTCACAAGGTAGAATGGAATTTCATTAGCAACAAATCTTGTCAAATAGTGAAGAAGAAGAAAGGGTTGATCACATAAGGTGTTATGCCCAAAATTGTCAGGAACCCTCAGTAGTGAAAAAATCCTAAAAGCCAAAATCACTACTAATTTGGTAAACAAAGCTAGAAACAAATATCACCTCAGAAACATAGTGGTGGGTAATGTTGGTAGTCAGCCATCAGGCCTCTTCATAAAACAAAATAAAATAGACGCCGAGTATGTACCTAAAAAAGATGGACCTGAGGAAAATGAAAACAAACATAAGGTCAATATAGTAAACAAAGCTAATGAACCAAAGGATCTACATGTAGAAAAGGCTAAAGAGCCAGAAGCATATTCTTCTTCCCCCAAAGTAGAAAATAAGAAATCTAAAAGGGAAGAACCTACTATGAATATTAAGATAGAAGGGAATAATATCATCATACAAAATCCTAAAACCTCTGATATAAAGTATACTCTAGTGGATATGGGACATAATTTATCTCAGATGACTGTGAAGTTCCCATTCCTAGAGATGATGAGAATAAATGAACACAAAGAGAAAGTTATTTCAGTGTTCAATAATGTATCAATAGTAAAACCTCACAAAACATAACATATTGAAAAGAAACTCAACACTAAGGGAAAGGATCTTGAGGGGATGATCTCTGAGATCCCTTAGATTTACTTAAACACAAATACTTCTACAGGGGTTGTTGACCCCTTTTTCTTGACATTGGTAATAAATGGAAAGATGCTCAAAAATTGTATGATAAACTCAAGAGCATCTAATATAGTTGTGCCTACAAAAATTATGAGATAAATGGGTTTGCAAGTCGATACTCCTCATGGGAGGTGTCAAGCAATGGACTCAAGAGAAATATTGGTTATTGGAACCATTGAAGCCGTACCTTACAAATTAACCATATTCCTAGATATAGTGTACTGGTGGTTGACATACCACCACATTATGGCATGTTGTTGTCCAGAAAATGGAGTGCTTCAATGGGGAAAGTATTAAATGTGAATTATCCTATGCCACTTTCAATATAGCTGGAAATAATGTAAAAGTGTCTAGAGAGGGAAGGACACCTCATATGATAGAATTGCATGAGGATACAAATATTAATTACTGTGTTGACATTGACATGGAAATTTTCATAATTAAAAGGAGTACTCACCAATGTGAAAATGTTGATCCTTTGGTGAAAGAGTTGACTACACAGAGTGATGGTTTGTGCCAAATGTATTTTGATGGAGCCTGTCGAAAAGAAGGAACAGGAGCTGGAGTTATACTTATATCTCCATCAAGTACCACATTCAAATATTATTTTTTGCTATTTTTTCAGTGTATAAATAATACAACATAATATAAATCTTTGTTTCGAGGGCTAGATATTGCTACTAAACATGGTATAAAATGTTTAAAAGTCTATGGTGACTCAGAGTTACTAGTAGCACAAGTAAGGTCCAAATATGCTGTAAAGAATGACAGATTAAAGATGTATAGACATGCTATTTGGGACCAAATAGAATTCTTTGATGCCATCAATATAAATTAGATAGAAAGGTCTAGAAACATTATGACATTTTTCTTGGCTAATGTGGCTTTGAAAACTGATGATATGAATTTAAATTGGGTATCAATTGTTGAGGTTAAAAGAAGACCAGTTGTCATAGAAAATATTTACAACTGACAAGTATTTGAGGATGACCAAGATATCCTTAGATTTCTTCAGTGCCTTGCTCATTATGAAGACCACCACATAGATTGTAATAATTTTCTTGAGGTCATTGATGGTAAGGATTGTATACTGGGGGATGAGGTTGTCCAACTTAGTTCTAATGAGATTCCTAAAGGATTGGAAGAACTAGAGGCATTGTTTACTGATCAGAATGAACATACAGTAAAAATAAGCAATGCCAAAATTGAGGATCTAGAGGAGATAAATTTGGGGTCACAGAACACTCCTCAAATATTTTATATTGGAAAATGACTAGACTCTCATGTCAGAACCAACTTGATAAAATTACTGAGAAAACATACCCATGTTTTTGCATGGTCATATGAAGATCTTAAAGCTTATAGAGAGGATATTTTCCAACATGAAATCCCACTCAAAATATATATGAAACCATTTAGACAAAAGCAAAGACCTATTAATCCTCTATTGGCTCCTAAGATGCAAGAGGAGTTGATGAAATTAAAGGATGCTAGAATTATTCATCCTATTAGGCATTCAACTTGGGTCTCAAAACTAGTACCAGTAAAAAAAAGAATGGTGATATAATTTTGTGTGTAGATTTTAGAAATCTAAATATTGCTTCCTTAAAAGATAACTATTCTTTACCAAACATGGAAGCAATGTTTCATAAGGTAACTAGTTGTGAGATATTCTCAATGATGGATGGCTTCTCAGGATACAACCAGGTACTTCTAAAAGATTCAGAGAAATTCAAGACTACATTTACTATGCCATGGGGAACTTATGTATATGTCAGAATGGCCTTTGGATTAATAAATGCAGGAGAAACTTTGCAGAGAGCCATGAATGTGGCATTTAAAGAGTTTATTGATTTTTTTTTTTGATCGATAAAAGGCCAAAGCCCTAATAATATAGTTATATTTAAATAATAGAGTTTGTACATAAAAGACCCCGCTCAGTGCAGGCACTGGTAGGAAAGAGCGGGGTTGAGAAAACCTCCAGCCGTGCCTGGGACATAAGTCTTGATACTGATACATAGATTTCGTGGGCATTCCCATGACTCGATGTATATCAAGATTTTTTAGAAAAATACAATATTTCCAATGGGCATACCCATAGCTTGACCTTGTCGAAGACTATATAGTTACAAGGGATACAACACTATTTTATGTCTTCATTTCTTCAATTATATAATTTGATTACATTCTATGTTTCATACATAGGATAAGTTATTCTGCAAAGACCTGATCTTGATCCTTCGATAGAAGCTTGGTCTTAACGTCATTTGAAAGACCTCCTGAAAGAGAGAAAAAATAGAACTCTTCCATCCTATATAGTTAATAATCTAGAGTAGATTTAATGATGTAAAAATAATATACTATGTTCATTCCATTTTTACCTTGCTCCAATGGAATAACTTGAATACCTGTCTCATTGTGGAGGATATCTAAAGAATATAACCATTCCACAAAATCACTGTGATAACATAGTTAGTATTGATAAAATTGAGCATTGTAGTTGTGATCCTATACTTAGATAATATAGATTAGGAAAAAATTAATCTATTAACAATTGTTGCCCCAATAACAATCTTGTTACTTAATCATATCTACTAACATGTTCTACGGTGGAAACAATAGCATCTGATTAAAAAGAACTAAGGATAATCTATTTTCCATTAACCATGTCATTAGAGACCTAAAAAAGTTATATCACATTCCTAAAGGCATAGATAATAAAAATAACATCAGAGCCATAAAACAGAAATCTAATTTATCATAGCACATTACCAGAAACCTTATATATAGAAAGGAGACATGGAAAAAATAGATAAAGAAAGGAGCTTCTGAGGTATTCCTTTAGCCTATATCCCAGAGCATAATAGCTGTCATAGGGTACCGACCACATGAAAATAAAAATAACATGAGTTGCTTGGGGGTATATAAAAATGTATACATATCTTTCTATGCATTATTAATATATATAAGTCAATGATATGCCAGAAAGTTGACCTCTTGCTCTTTTATACATACTAGTTCTACATTATAGATCAATTGATAACATGACCCTATAACTGTAGAACTATATGTATATGTATATATATTCATATATATATATATATATATGAATAGGATTATCTATATATAAATATATATATATATATATATGAATAGGATTATCTATATATAAATATATATAT